>JANTPZ010094940.1:0-13989 GCA_025593235.1 Vachellia pachyceras | reverse complement strand
CACCTATAATATCACCATCAAATCATGAGATGCTTGAGGTGTGTGCATGGATTGGGAAGGTAGGCTCACTCGGGCGCACACATAACAGGCTTTCTTGCTCGCCGAGGTGGCCAAATCCACCCGTGAAGCTCAACTAACCCCTTTTCCTTTCCTGTAGGTTAAGTTTGACAAAATTCACGGTTACGAAAAATTACCAATTTTTATTCCAACTCCAACGAAGAGGAACAGAGAATATATCCTGTTTAAATTGCTAGACTTCTAGAGGTAAGACTGTGGACTGTATAATTTGCGTTTTTTGCGATACTGATAATATATACTGATTTAGGAGTAGTATCAATTTGTATTCACTCTTAATTTCTCATGCCTGTTTCGATAAAGTAGAAAAGGAAAATAATTTAAAAAAAACAAAAGAGGGTCTCTTTATGACAAGCTTCCAGTCCCTTACCAATGGTGTTCCTGGGTGGAGGTTTACGCAATTTCCATTATGCTCGCCACCCAATCCTACCGAAAGATTCCATCTTTCTCTTTCTCTTTCGCGGTGCCTCTCTCTCTATCAATGCTTTGCGCATTGGTTCGCTTGCATGTTTCCTCCGTCACCCTCATCCTTCTTAGCTCCTGAGTTTTCATAACAATTCAGTAGCTCCTCCACGACAAGCCCTGGGTATTCATGTGCGCCAAATCTCATATTTGTTTCCCTTCTTCTTCAGGTGCCGCGTGCTCGGTTTATCTTATTGTGAATACTTCCAAGTTTGAATTCTTCCCTATGGTGCAAATTGCCAAAGAGGGGACAGATTCTGCGTGTTCATACCTTCGGAACAGCTGGAAATTCTGGATTTTTCAGTCCCTAGAGTAAAATCAGTCAGAAACACTGTTTTATTTTAATTGAGAAAGGAGCTTCCGGATATTTTTTTTTTCATTTCTCGCAGTTTGAAAGAAGCCTCTCGTCCATGGGTAACATAGAAAGTAGCAGCGCTAACGGCCGTCAGAGAAGCAATAGCAGACCGAACCATCCACCCCCTCCTCCGCCGCCACCGGTTAGGCCGCAGCCAGAAATCGCGTTGAATCTGCCTGTGCATCCAGCATCGACACCTCAGACGTCGCAATACCCAAACTCGGGTCCTTCCCCGTATTTCCATTACCCAGGTCACTATTCCGCTCCCCATCAGGCCATGCCGGCGATTTTGCCGGCTCCTCTCGATCACCACCATCGTGCGAGGCCTCGTCCACAAACGGACCCATCATGGACGGGTGCAAGTTACCATTGCGAGCCTCCTATGCCTCCGCCTGCACCATATGTAGAGCATCAGAAAGCGGTTACCATACGGAACGATGTTAATGTCAAGAAGGAGACTCTAAGGATTGAACCCGATGCGCAAAATCCTGGGCGGTTCCTTGTTGCATTCAGATTCGATGCCACCGTTGATGGGAGGTAACTTGTGTTTCTCCATTTTAAGCCAAAGTAAAGAAAATCTATGCTGTATCGTATTAGAGCTTGTCAGATGAAAGATCGTTGATAGCTTTAGGGATGCGAATTACCATTCTTCCTGCATTCTTTAATAAGCTCTTGCTACAATAAGATCGTTTGATACGCAGTTTGCAATTTGAAAACTACAAAAGCAAACATGCAAACCACTAATTTTACACACACACAGAGTCACAAGCACATATGCATGCATGTAAAATTGTTACAACTAATTTTTACATTTTTTTGTGCTTGCCATCTGTTCATTTACGCTCTCAACTATTGAAATTCGATGGTAACTTGGCTGTAAAACTATAATGACAATTTTTCACTACAAGTTACAAACATACAGCAGCAAAGAAAACTGGCCATTATAATATAAATTGTGACTTGTTAGCATAAAGAGTTTAAGCAAAGAAGACAAGCGAATTTAGACTTGATCACATTTTAAGATTTTAATAGTTGATAACATAACATGAAAAGATGTAAAGAACAAGGGGATGCAAAATTTTAAGTTACGAGCATAGAGGTTACTAGATTGAAAAGCGTATGCTGCGGATAGCTCATTTATTTTTCTTCGACTATCTAATTTTGCTAATATTGGGACAAGTTTTCTGTGTAACCGGTAGTCTTCCTAATGTTGATGATAAAATTCTTCAACAATATAGGTGGTCCGTGTGAGGGACAAAGACTATCTGTCAAAGATTGTCAGTTTGGCCACAAACTTGACTTCTGACTGCTAATTTATTTGTGCATAGGATCTATATATCTATCTGTCCATACATCAAAAAGGCATTCGGTTGCAAAATGTTATTTGGGGGGGGTTATGATCACTTGCGTAACTTTTATAATTTGGCTTTATGCATGCTGTATCAATTGTTTTGGTAGAGTTGCATAAGAAAATAAAATTATGACTTATACCTGTTATTCGAATATACATTATTTGGAAGACTTAATGCATGTTTAGTTTAGTAATGAATTTGAAATGTTAGTGCTGTTAAATGCTAAATTTCCATTTCTGCTGGAATTTATCATGTCATAATAATGATGGTGATGGTGATGATGATGATGATGATAGTGAAACATGGACATATTTTAGTATTGTTCTTCATTTATCTGTTCTCATGGTTCTGTTTCTTGTTATCTCCATTACAGCATCACCATTCTTTTCTTTGGTAAAGAAGATGATAGCAGCATCCTCACACCAATGAAGCAAAATATTCTGGCCCCTGTAACTGTAAGTTTCCAGCAAGGTCTTGGCCAGCAGTTTAAGCAGCCGAATGGAACTGGTATCGACTTTTCAATATTTGACGAGTCAGAATTATCAGAAGTGGGTGTAATAGATGTGTTCCCTCTAGCAGTGAAGGCAGATGCATCCTTTGATGAACAAGATGGAACAAACGAACATTCAGCATCTGGTAACAGAAACTCTCAGATAACTCTAGCAGCATTTGAGAAGGAGAAGGGAGAATTCAGGGTAAAGGTAGTCAAGCAGATCTTATGGGTAAATGAAGTGAGGTATGAACTTCAGGAGATATATGGTATTGGAGATTCAAAGGAGAGTGACTTGGAGGAGAATGATTCTGGAAAGGAGTGTGTTATCTGCCTCTCAGAGCCACGGGACACAACTGTTCTTCCCTGCCGACACATGGTACTTGTCGTTTGCATTTCTTATTTAACATTTATGAATAGATGTCTGTATGATGCTGACTGTACAACATCCACTCATTTACAGTAAACTAGTATAAAAAAATTATCTCAGACTAATTGAATCACTAGGGTTTTCCTTCAGTTATTCTGTCTTTGATATTAATGATCACGTATATCCGTCCTTGACTTCATCTAGATATAAGTTAACTTCATTCCTCTGCTTGCTGCAGTGCATGTGTAGTGGGTGTGCCAAGGTTTTGAGGTTTCAGACGAATCGATGCCCAATTTGCAGACAACCGGTTGAGAGGCTTTTGGAGATAAAGGTCAATAAAGATACCCGACCTGAAGAATGACACTATTAAGATACAGTACTGGTGCTTCCAAGCTCCCGATCCTGTACAGCCCAACTATTATACTTGATATTTCTCCAATCGTGACAGTTTTCTTTATCATACTTTTCCTGAATTTCAATTATGGAAATGGATGTTATGTATGGTAAGCGATTTGACAGACAAATGGCTCACATGTTACACCTCATTTATACTATAAGCTAATATTTACTGGTCTGGCGTTACACCAGAGTCGGTTGCCGTGGAAAAATTTATATTAAACGTGTTATTTCTTAAGGTAACGTATTGTTAAACTGTTATGTTTTCTGTAGTTTCTGGCATTGATGGTTTAGTCTTCCCTCAATCAATATTTTGTTATTCCTCCGCTGACAGGTTTGCCATTTACTGATAACTAGCCTTATTATCATTTACGTGGTGGAGTATTTGAAATTTTTTATTGTCATTTCTTAACCGCTTTCATGCATTATAGTGACATTTTAACAGATATGGTTGGTGGTGTTGGATATTTTGTCTGGTTTAAACTGAAGATGGACATTTCAGGCCATGGATTTGGTTATGTCTCATTCTTTGGGTAGCACACTAGTAAACGACATCAAGAGGTCAAACATTGCATTTGCTTTGGTCGTGTTCTTCAGAAGGTACCAATAACTCAAGTTATGGAACTTTTTATGATTTGTTTGTGGAACAGAATGAGCGAAATGTGGTGAATTAAGATAATATACAAATAATTACCTCATCAGAATCAATCTCTCTTTTTTATTCGTTCACCGGTGCCAATCAAATTGTTTGGAATTTAATGGAGACTGAGTTTGGAATTTACAGGTCTGAAGGACTGATTCCGGCAACGGCAATTCAAATATTCAGTTGATGATTTGGAACTGAATAAAACGCAATGAAATTTATCGCGGCATCATTGAAGCAAAACTATGATCAAGGCACGAAAAAGGATACAAAAATGCACTCGATGATTTGATCACCAAACAAGAATAATAATAATGGTTGTTGATTTAGCACTCTGGGCTTTCATAGCAACCTCCTTTAACTCCACAAATGACAACCCTAACTACAACAACAACACAACAGTTGGACTTTAGTCCGAAAATAAACCAAACACAGCAATCCATCCATACATGGACGGAAGCAATCATCCATTACCAAACGTTTCCATCTCCCCACCATTGATGCACATACACACCATTGTTTCTGAGGCCCTTGTAGATATTCATGCAGCTTTCCTTCGTCTTCACACTTCGAACATCTCCCACGACGTCTGGGCAGCCCAGGAACAGCTCGTCAACGAAACATATAGCTCCATTTTCATATATGTCTGCCAAGAGCTTCATCTCAACCTCTCCAGCATTCATCTTCAGCACCACAAAATCTGCTTTCTGCACTGTTTCTTTGAACCACGCGAGGAAATCGAACTCTTCCTCTCCCACAAATGGATCCAGGTCCTTCTCGCTGCTAAGCTCGGCTGTAGTAATCTTTCCATCCAGTCCTGGATGATAAACAAATGTAATACCAGGCCGTTTCACGTGGGATATCAGGATGGAAGTGTTGTAATGAACAAAATAGATGTTGAAAGCTTTCTGATCGATGGGGTAAGACGGGATGAACCAATCACTGATATTGGCTTTGTTCAGAACCTCACCTACTCCGATATCAATGTACACCAACCGTTTCCTACCAGAAAAGTCCACAGACTTGGGCAAATACGACATCCCTTTAGCGTAATCCTGAGGTCTTTCCTCCACAAGCGGTTCCATCAGGTTTATGAAAGGCCTGGTAAAGGTAAGACTAGGACAATGAGGTGGAAGGGCATTCTGGTAGAAGAAACTGGTTTCGGATTTTTTCTTGAAAACAACCAGATTAAGTTCATTGATATATTTGACATGCACGATGCTGGAAGATCTCAGTAAGGAAGACATCGGACCAACGGACTTTATCAAGTCATCTGGGTTTGAAGTGTCAGCAGCCACAAGGAGGGCTCCGATTCCACCGGGCTTAAGGATGCGCTCGACCTCGAGCACGAGTAGAGCAGGGACAGGAATCTTATCTAGGTCCTTGGAGAAGACGAAGTCGAATGAACAGTCATGGTAATTAAGCTCGTACACAATTTTCTTGTGCTTGAGAGAAAATGGGCGTAGTTTACGGTCACCAATGACACTGGAGAATCCCAACCGTTGCATTGCCGGGACAGCCATTGGTGATGCGTCTCCGATACAGAGACTTTTGGCACCACAGTCCAAAAATTGTTTACCCATCAGCTCAGTGACAACATTCACAGTCAAGTTGATATCTTGTTTGCAATTGATAGATTCGAATGAACCCCAAAAGGTATTCAGAATCCGAACCTGGAACAAATAGGAGCCGGGAGTGACGGTGGCAGAATCCGAATCCGCCATACAGTCATCGTAGGTGACGGGAGTGAGTGCTCCCAAATCGAAGGAGGGTAGGACACGGACCAAAGAGACAATGCAAATAGCAGAGGCAAGCACTAGGGTGCGAAAAAGGATACGCCTCGCTATAGATTTGCCGAATGTCTGGAATCTGACGGCCTCTTTATCCATGCCAGTTTCAAACTTGATATCTGAGAAGAAACGAAGACGGGATGCAGAGTAGTTTGTCAAGAATGAAATGATCTGAATGAATAAAACGGGTGAGAAAATGAATGACGAATCGAAAGAGGTGTATAATAAGCGAGCACAAACCTGGTGGTGGAAGTGTGATTCGCAGCCCCGAGGATAGCCACTATTTTGAAAACTTAACTAGACTCCTTGGAACCAAAACTCCTAGGCACTGCCTCGTACCAGTTCTCACCCATGAATGGAGCACTGAATTCCCTCATCAACCCAGGAAATCAACTTATACCCCGCAAACAATGGGTTCAATAAATGATAAAAAGCACATGATCTGAGAAGAAGAGGGTGAGTTTAGTTTAGATTTAGTGCAGAGTAAGGGAAGCTTTGGTGAAGTATAGAGAGATTGAGTGAGAATGACTGGGAATTGGGAAAAATACGGAGAAAGTAGCAGCGTGCAATGCAGATAAGCCCTCGGTTCAAACTTTTGATCTGTCATTTATAAGACTCTTTTAAATTTAATTATTGGTCATTACAGTTTCATTCTCCCTTTAAGATAAAAAATAAATAGGAAATAATCATGAAAATAAAATTTTATTACTAGATGTAAGACTTTTCAATTAATTTTATTTTTTTTTGCCAACACTAAGTTTGATTTTATTACAGTTATTGATTAAATTAGTTAAGATATCATCTTTTTTAATTGCATTTCTCCCTTACTTGATTATTATAATGAATATTAATACGTTTACTTAAGAAAAGATTGATAAAAATCAGAAAGATATAATACATTTAGTCCATCAAATCTTCAGTCTTACATCAAACATGAGAAGAGTATCTATTTTCTTAAAATGTAAGAGGAGTAACGTTACTCTTGAAGAGTTGGTGAGATGGTGGGGACAGACGAGGCTTACGCGTTACTCTTGAAGAGTTTCTTATGAGCAGCCCCAAGCACCAATCATAGTGCGTATCACTCTCCTTCGTATGATTCTTAATATAAGACACATGTAATAGCAACACATTAAATTTAAGGGAAGCAGTTAGTTCTTTACAATATACATTGAGTTTAATGGAAGCAGTTAGTTCCTCACAATACTTATAACACATTTAGTGTGTGTTTAGAAATCCGTTGGGAGAATGGAATTTATTGAATCTGAAAAAAATTTATGAATTTTGATATGCTTTTGATGAATTTTAAGATGTTATTTATGAATTTCAAAATGATTATTTTGACTTGCGTACACCGTTGGGGAAAGATTTCTCTAATATGCACTTAATATCTAACCATATACCTCGAACATTATTACATCCAACACAAATATCCATGTGTTTAGCAAAAAAACACTTGTAATTATTTTATAAGGATTAAATAATAGTTCAAAGTAGTTTGCATGATTGAATTATTAAATATATTTGTAGGAAAAAAAAAGAATATAATGCTATTGATTTTTGACAAAACAGCTCGTGTCTAGGATCATAGGAATCTTTTAAAAGATGCGTTATATTGAAGTAGTAGAGAAGTAAAGCTTTGGCTTTTGTTTATTAATTAAGAATGTGTATGTGTCAGCACAAAATAATGGGCGCATTCTCATAAACTAGTTTGTAAGGAGGCAGATACAGTGGAACGGAGGAGTGAGTGGGACTGCATTTGAATATGGGAAATATGAAAAGAAGTGACAACGAAGCGTGTTGATTATGTGGTGACACGTACGGAGACACCCTGTTTCAGGTTGCTGTGACCTTAAAGCTACTGGGAAGGAGTGTTTTCTTTATTTGCTCAGGGAATCATAATTATGTGAAGTGTTAAATGGATGGGATCAGGTGTTTTAACGACATGATTGAGCCCATTAGCCACTTCATTATGCGCTCAAGCTGTCAATCGTTGTTTTATTAATTAACACAGATTCCATCTACTTTCATATCACCACTCTCCCTTCAACCCTCCATAGATACATGTATGCATGTACTACATGTATGTGATTTAGTAATACTGCTTCATTTTCATTTATATTCTCTTCTACATTTGAATTGATTGAGATTTCTGCTCTCCATGGCTGGGGATATTTTGATTTTTGTTTTTAGTTGAATCAGAAAAACTGCAGTGGCCATGGACCAATGGGTTCGATCATGCCATTTTTTTAGCCCATTGACATTTAGCCTTGCAAGCAGACGCAGAGGTGTTCCCTTTCTGTATACTGAAGGGTCTGAGAATCCAGTTAAAAAAAGGGACGATCTGAGAAGATTCCAAAGTCCGTGGAAGCCAGTCGCTTACATCGTCTATTAGCTCTCTCATCCACCTGAATTCTTCTGATTTCAACATATCAATCACTGAGATGCTCAATTCCATTCTCATTCCCTCCCGAACACCCCTTTTTGTTCCAAAACAGAGAGAAGAAAAAAACCATTCTCATATTCAGAAGTCGCCAAGGGGCCGGCCCAAGTCCCAACAATAGCTTAGGCTTTCATACCAAAGGCCCCACAAAACCACAAACAAATTTTCCTTTTTCTTTTTTCCATAGCCTGAAATTATATGCGAGATCGAACCACAAACTCTCACTCTCACTCGGGAGTTTTCACGCCACTAGATTAAAAGACCTTTGGCACACAAGAGTTTTAAAAGTGCATTTTGCATGCCCTCCAAATTATTGTGACAGCCCCCATAAAATAAAAGTGAAGCCTAATTTCACGTAAAAAAAGGTGAAGCCTAAGAGCCAACAGAATAAATAACGACTTCAATGCACTTTAAAAGTACAAGGTAACCGGGGATCAATTTCACATTATTCCTATTATTAGATCTACTCTGAGAGCAGCCGTTTTCTAATTACAGATGGAAGGGATAGAGAATTCTCTCATCCTCTCTTCGCCATCGATGGCAGGCCATGCTCATCCTTGAATATACAGCAGGACCAGTTGGTTCATCTTATGGAAAATCATGTGAAAACTAGGAAACCAACCGGATAAAACGATAATCAACAAAATAAAAAAAAATAGGAATAGGGATTCAATTCCCTTTAAGATTGACAGAATATAGTCAGTCAATGTTTGTAACTAGTATTGCTAACCTTGCTTGTAAGTAGTGGTTTCTCCCTCAAGCTGGCAGCTAACAAGGTTTCAGAGCTGCTAGGTTGGCTCTCAGTAATCCTGGGTCTCGTCCAGATTTTAATGTGTCCTTCCCGACAAGCAGTGAGTACAGATTCCTGGGTAAATATCAAGCCTGAAAGGGGTTCGGTGTGCGCACGATGAGCAACCAGAGGCGAGATTTTTGGAACATCGCGCATGCTTGGAGCAGGTTGCAGTGTACCCAACGGAACAGCACTGTCCCAGTGAGCTGACTGGCTCCCGGCACCATAAGTGGGGGATCCACCAGGTGCACGCCGCAGTGGTACCACAATCTCATCCATTTCCAGGTCCCAAAGAAGTAACTGTGTATCCTGACCAATAAAATATCTTAGTTCTAGCAATTGAGCACTACAGGAGTTTCAATAATGCAAAATTTGCAGAGAAACAACTTGGCGATTTCAGAAATTAATAAATAAAGTGACAATCTTCTAAGTGATAACACATATAAATGCCAATTTCACAATTCTGACATCATTATTATACTACTTGTGACACATTTCTTTCTTTAAAACTGAAGTTATAGGCAAAACCGTGTGACACGTTTTATTAGAAATTCACAATCCATTTTTCTTCATGAAGGCAAATTTTAGCCAGTCCAAAATTCCCTCTCTATAATGGGGATAATTCAGCAAGTTGATTGTAACCTAAAATCATTTTCATAAATAACACACTGTTCTCATCAAGCATTCAGCAATAAAATTCACATAAACAAACTTTCATTTCAAGGGGCCCTATCCACTATGTAATTAGAATTGCCTAACAATCACATTGAATCTGAAAGCTGCTAAATGCCTTCGACCAGTATCCAATCACCAAGCGATTAAAGGTATGTGTGCTTGTCTTCATCATTCATTTATGTTTCTATATGAACTTTAATTTTCTCACATAAGTATTACAACATCTAGAAATAAAAGGCACCCAACTATCAGCAATCATTATCATGAGCAGGCAGAGAGAAATTATTTTCAAAACGATAAAATATACAAGGTCTTGGAACTTAAAATTGCCACAACTACAGAGGAAACGTCTTTTAAATAACAAAGCACCTTAGTACCTGACCAACAGATCCAAACCGATACATAACAGTTTCAGTATTATCATTTGGATTTGGTGATGTCCAATACGAATCAAAAGCCACTCCACTGACCTGTAATAGCACGTGGCACATCTTAATCCATTGCTATGATTATAGGTATACAATGCTTGCTGCAAATTAACAAGAAACTTACCCATGAGTTGTGTCCCTCACCCCACGCTACAACCTTGCGGTCCTCCATGCTCCAAACTTGCACAAGATCATCTTCTCCTCCAGTCAAAATATATTTTGCATCCATGCTGTTGAACAGATTTTGATTATGGTTTTGCAATCTCATTGGATGAAGCCAAAAAAAAATGTGGGGACTCTACAGTGTGATAAATATAATTTAATATATTCTTGTGCAATACATAAACCAAATATGGAAATGAATCCAACATTGGCTGTCCACTCTTCCAAAAATGACTTGGATCAAACATGTCTCACCTCCAAGCACAACATAACAGAGCACCGTAATAACTTTTACCACCACATATAAGTTGTTCCTTAGAGAAATCAAACACTCGCAAGTAACCTGAATGCAGTAAGCCAGATAAGATCAATAAGGTGTTTTTGCTAGGAAACCTCGAAAAGCAGCAGAACCACCAAATGCTGATGGTTTTTAAATGAATAAATTTAATCACTATACCATCTCTTCCAACAGTTGCTAAGTATGCACCATCATTTGAGAAAGAAATACTGTTAATTGAACCCTCGCATATATGCCATCTGGCTACCGGATTACTCTGCATAGAATACGTGTGGAGAAAAAATTGGGATTAACAAACAAGTGGTGAGGACTAAATGAAGCTGATTCCTTCTTCTGCTACTAGTAAAATTCATGGGGATCAGGAGTGTAGAGTAAAATTCATGGGAATCAGGGGTTTAGTCATGAAAGTCATGCCACAAAGAAGGCGGAAGATCGTTACACGTAAAAACTCCATAACATTTGAAGGGCATTTTGATATATAAAGATTTCTGGTTATAGTTCCAATGTATCGATATAAATGGCTTGACCCATTTGCATGTTACACTCACAGATTATGTAAAGAAATATCATTCCAAAACAGCACGACTTAAGTTGTAAGCCACTTAGATAGTGAAGATTGAGGATAAATAAACAAATGATCTTACATTGACTGCTCCACGAAACCATTCAAATCACTTAATGTTACCAGAGAAATGCAATAAATTATAGACAACTGCAAAATATAGAATCCATCATAGATAAAGTAAATTCAAAATGTGTTGTATGTGTGATGACCATGGTTGACAGAACGGACAGCTGGAAAAATGCTAGTAACACTAAGTAATATCGTTTAAACTGAAAGTTTATGATACTAAAGTTGAAGTTGAATATTTCACATTTCACTTGTTTCGTGTGAGAAGACACTATCATAACTGGTGAAGTATATAGTTCTGATACAAACACACATCAATGGATAATCATTACAGAATAGCAATAGACTTATTTAAACATAATAGCTTTACAAGTGTGAAACATTTTAAAGATGTAGTTATCGTATCCATGCTTTGCTTAGAAACTAGTTCGACATCAAACTTAATACCTTACTGTAACGTGCATGAGAAACAGAAAACTGTGCTTGATCTTTAATAACTGGGAATGAAGAATCTCCAGCACCATCTTTGTTCTGAAATGGGAGGAAAGCTAACATATGACCAAATTACTTAAAAATCCCCATTATATAAGAACCTTGCGGTAAGCATCTCTCATTATAAATGAGGCTTGCCTTTTCATATACATACAAATTCCCATCGGCATGAGCAACAACAAAAGCACCATCACCGCCAGGGATCCATGCAATACTAGTACAACGACTGTCCAAAGCAATGGATATCAATCAAGTTAGATTCTTGACAGCACCTAAAAACAATATTCTACTATGCATGAAAGTTCTCTAAAATAACTCAAGACTAAATAACTTAGGGAAATGGCTTCTAACTCATCAAAAATTCAATGACAATAATTAAGAGTGAGTGTGTGCCTCTGTGTGTGCCAAAAATATAAACCACTTGTACACAAACAATCTCCATTTCTCCACAGAGTAAACTTTATTCAAGAGGTCAGAGAAGCATGCACATGACACAGGAGACAGTAACTAGTACTACCCGACAGCACCTGCAGAGAAACACTAAAAGAAGTAAATATGATAAAATTTATTCTTATGCCTCTTCATTCTAACAGGGATAAAAACTCCTTGAAAGCAGATTTACAATTCCCTGTGTAATACAACTAACTCAGCACCTTAATGAAGTTCCCTGTTGAGAGCCCAATTTACAGTATTTTGGATTAGTAATGAGCAAGTGCACTTGAGTTTTTCGTTTGAACTGCTGATAACTTTCACAATAAAGTATACCAAGAAACAGAGTCTCCCTCTGAAAGTCATAAGCTCAAGGGGCAGATCCAGGAAACATCGGAACTTGATGAAAGAGAATATCATCCCTCACTGTAAAACTTGACACATCTCCCACTTTCTTAGATGTCATGAATGTGGTGGTGCCAAATCAAGGCTGCTCTGACTTAAAGATTTATGGCATATTGCCTCTAGACTAGAATACCATTCTACAACATCAATTACCATACACTAAAAGAATAAAATGAGATCCTATGCTATCCAAACCAATAAAGACAACTTAAAAGCATGAAACTCATTCCCCCATATGTGAACGCTCTATGAAAAACTCCACATATGATGGCCAATGCCCATCTAATGAAAAAAAGAACCATCTATACAATCACTATCCAATACAAAAAGAAACCATATCTATAAAGAAGCTTTCTCAGGCACATAAGTTGCCAAGACCTGTAAATACAACAAAATACACCCAAGGACATCAGCCACTTATGTCACCACTAGGAATGAATCAACTCTTGCCTGTTATTGACAGAACCATCTTTGTTGTAATGATGAGCTCCTATAAGCTTTTTCCCGACATCCTGTAATTGCTGTCTCAGTGACACTGAGTAGACTACAATAATACACACAGGAGAAATAAATTCATAAAGCCTAAATATACATTAAAAGGGAAAGAAATAAAAAGGAAAGTTTTCAATTTATTGAACTATTTACCATCACCCGTACTCAAACCAATAAGCAAATCATGTCCATCCTTTGCTTCCTCATCAAAGGCATGGCACACAGGATTTGAATTACCAAAGTGAATGGACTTTATGGGATCCTACATCAAAAACAAGAAAAGTCTAATATACCAAATCCAAAATCCCCCCCCCCAAAAAAACCAATTTAAAGCCCATTATCTGTGTACCTTGTCTTGAGAATTCAATACGCTAACAAAAATTGCATCACCAACATTGAAGATCAAATAAGTTCCTTTGCCATCAAAATTTGAATTAGCCATTAAACTACTTGAACTTGAGGCACCAAGAGAACCAATCCTACTATTTACTCCAATACTCTTGCTGCTACCATTCCCTCCAACAAAACTAAATGCACGGCTTCCATTGCCACCTCCCAACAATCTAGCAGCTGCAGACCGTACCCCACTGCTGGCACTAAAACTTGATGGTGGCACTGTTGGTGTGGAAGGAGCTGGCTTCTCCTTGAGATATGCAAGAGTTACCTAATAAATTAATCGAACAGTAATTTGCTGCTAAGATAAATGACGTATTGCCAACAGTGAAGGGAGACACACATGCTTGAAAATGAAACACATTGTCTTAGGAAATTAGGCTTTCAGTAAGAACCCCAGAAATTACAAAAATACAAAATA
>JANTPZ010094938.1:0-16157 GCA_025593235.1 Vachellia pachyceras | reverse complement strand
TCGAATTCGCAATGACAACAATTCCCACCTAGTTCATTTGACAACTCTTGCCATTGGTCCGCTCCAATATGCGAGAAGGTTTACCGCATACAATGTCAACGGTTTCAAGTTCTGTACAGTTTCACGCGATCAAGGTTCTCTCACCCAAAATTCTGGGGTTTTTGGGACATTTGGCACAAGAAGTTATGCGAGTTCCATTGATGGTGACATGCGTTTTGGAGGTGTCCACTACTATAGAAAGCTAGTTGACATCATCGAATTGAATTGTCAAGGTCAATTCACCATCACGCTTTTCAAGTGCTCCTAGGCAAATACAACAACTGCTCGTGGTATAATCACAGATGAGTTGGGCATCACATCTGTGAATTTCTCAAGGCTCATTCACACAGGTGATTCTGTAGACGATGAACCATATATTCTAGCATCAGAGGCACAACAAGTTTTTTATGTCGAAGATGCAAAACATAAAGATTGGAGTATGGTGGTTCATCTCAAGCCCAGAGATATTTATGACATAGGTGATAGTGATGAACATTTGCCACATGAGGCGAAGCCATTCCAGCATACTACTTTTGAAAACCTTTCACCCAAAGGAGATGAAGCTATATCACTTGTTAGAGCTGATGAAGATGAATAAATAAACCAGGTGCCTTTTTTTTTCAAGTTGAATATTTTTGCAGCGGTTACTAAACCGCTGCAAAAAAACTGCTGCTGAAGTCAAAACCGCTGCAAATTACAGTAACCTTAACCGCTGCTGAACGAAAAAACCGCTGCAAATTATAGAGACATAAACCGCTGCTAAAAATAAACCGCTGCAAATTACAGCCACATAAACCGCTGCTAAATCTAAAACGCTGCAAAGTACAGCAATCTTAACCACTGCTGATCGTAAAAAACGCTACAAATTACAGCGACATAAACCGCTACTAATTGAAGTGAAGGACACTATAAATACCCTTCCCTCCCTGTTAAATTACGCTGTAGGTTTCTTCTCATTGTTTGGTTATTGGCGCGGTGTTGGTAATTTTTTCGTGTACGATCGTTTTATTTTAATGAGAGTTTTTATTTTAATTAGAGAAATGTTTTGAAATATGTGGTTTTCTATTTTTACTTTTTGTTTATGTTGTTTTGATCTTTTGCTTTTATGTTATGTTATAAACTTGTATATAAATTGTTTGTTGATTTTTTATAATATTATTAATTTATTATCTTACTAATTTTTAAACATTATTATAGATTTTATAAATTAATAAGTGGTATTTTTTATTTTTTTAATATTTATCACATTTAGTAGCGGTTGTACAACTACATTTAGCAGCGGTTTCTGACCGCTACAAAAACAGTGGCCGAGGGAAATTTTTTAACGTTTCACTGACATTTAACAGCGGTTTCTGACCGCTACAAATAATGGGCCAAAAAAGGCGGGAAATTTTAAGTTTCAACTTAAGAGCGGTTATGAAACCGCTGTTAATGATGGACGAAAATTTCAAAAATGGCCAAAAAAAAGGTGGGAATATTTAACTGTAAAATTAGTAGCGGTTATAAAATCGCTGCTAATAATGAAGGGAATATTTCAAATTTCATTTTCAGCCATATTAGCAGCGGTTTTTTGACGCTACAAAATGTTCGTTGCAAAAATTGGTAGCGGTTATTTCTGTGTGCACAGCGGCTCTCATTAACCGCTACTAATTGGCTTGCTACGGTGAATTTAGCTGCGGTTTTTGTAACCGCTTCAATGTGTCTTTGTGGCGGTTATAACCGCTACAAATATATGGAAAAACCGCTGCTAATTTTTAGTGTCTATTGCCCTGTTAGTGCTATTGCATATTTGGGTGGTTGGCATGGTCGCACTTTTCTTGATAAGGATATCATTCCCTTGAAAGGTAAAGCACTATGTGTCATGAGTCTCACCATGGGAGAGTTATTTTGAAACAGACACTACTACATAATATACTTTTTACTACTGAAATTTACGTCCTTTTTTTTCAAAAGTAGGAGTAAAAAAGAAAGGCGATAGCATTTTTTGAAATTATAGAAAGATTTTAGGCGCCATATCTCCAATATAGGGAGCCTAAATGGAGCTTTAGGTGCCCTATCTCCAATATAGGATGCCTAAACACGACACTTTTCTGGTTTTAGCATCCTATATTGCATATAGGGTGCCAAAAGTCTCAAAAGTTAAACTTTTGGCGTCTTTGTAGAATGTAGGGCGCCAAAAGCGCCTCATTTACACGCATAGACCCAATGCTGGGGAGAGAGAGACAGAGACAGCAGAGCTCACTGTACTCACCCTCTGGTGACCAATTAAAATAACCCCTCAATCTCTTGCTCCGTCTTTCTCCCTACTTACTGTTTCTCCCAAATCAAACCCGCATCGAAATCTACTTCCCCCCTCCAACTCCAAACTCTATGAACCAATCAAAGATTCCATCATTTTAATCAAAAGTTCCATACTTTCAGATCAGGAGTGAGTGTGGTGCGCATGAGGGTTAACCAGGTTCAGGCCCCCCGAGATGAGCATGGATCGTTGATTTTGGATCTTGCTAGGGGCGACATCTCCGAATCATCCGCCAAAACCAGACCCTGCGCTGCTTGTCCTGGCTCTGGGTCTGGGTCAATGGAGTTTCAGTCGCCATACCCAGACCAGGTCCTCACGCTGCCTCATTGGTTTGCAAGTCATGGTACCGTGCTGAGGCCCTCACCAGATCCGAATTCTTCATCGGTAATTGCTATGCGGTGTCACCGTGCCGTGCTACCTCCCGCTACACCCGGGTTCATTCCATCGCGATTAAAGGGAAGCCGAGGTTCGCAGACCTTGATCTGATGCTGCTCAACTGGGTCATCTATCATCTATCTCGTGGTACTGCTCTTCTTTGTTTCTTTATTATTGCATGTTCTTGGCTTCCAACCCTTTGAATCAAATCTTGGAGTGTTTAACTAATTTGAACGGTTCTATTCTTTTATATATATATTTGTGATGGTGAAGCTGTTTTAATTATATACAGGGCATAACACTCCTAATTCTGTCGGTGTCAGTAGTCAAGAACACGACTCTGTTTTTTGTCTGCCTTTATGTAATATCCATCGGTGACGGTGGCTACCTGCCGTGTGTACAAACCTTCACGGTGAATCAGTTCGACGATGAGTCATCGGAAGAGAAGAATGCCAAGAGCTCATTCTTCAACTAGTGGTATTTGAGCACAATGGTTGGAGCAATTTTAAAAAAATATTTAGACCTACAGCGCCCTATATTTTAAGATAGGACACCGTGGGATAGACATATAGCGCCTTTTTGTTATAGAGCACCGTAGGCCCTAACTTTCTACTCCCCTCACATACGCGCCCCTTGAGAAAGGGTGCCAATTAGGCTAAAAATAGGGCGTAAAAAGTGCTTTTTGTAGTAGTGAGAGGATCTAGAAAGCTTTCTATTATTCCTCAGCTTTAATAAATTAGCTTTTGCTCTTATATTCTCAAAAAGACTTGTGCTTGTTACATCTTTTTCATTTTCTTTTTTTATTAATGTTACTCATTCTTATTTTGCGATTCCGTTATTTTGCAGATGAAAGTTATCTAACAAATGGGTACTTGGATGCAAAAATGGATTGGCTTCCAGGAATGAAAAATATGAGATTAAGGGATCTTGCAAGCTATTTCAGTTCATTAGATCCAAATGATTACATAATGCTGAAGTTCTCTATCAAAGAGGTACAAACAGCAAAATGGGCTGATGCCATCATTTTCAACACATTTAGTGAGTTGGAGTGTGAGGCACTGGAAGCTCTCTCCTCTATCTTCCCTGCACTTTACACCATAGGGCCTGTCCTTCTGTTTCCCAAGGAAATTCCACAGAGCTAGGTCTTAGATTCAATTTGCTCCAATATGTGGAAAGAGGAGACTCACTGCATCCAATATGTGGAAGTGTCACGGTTATGTTTTGCTTGGGGTTTAGCCAACAGTAAGAAACACTTCCTGTGGATCATAAGGCCTGACCTTGTGGATGGTGGCTCAACAATTCTATCCCCGCATTTTATCAGTGAGACCAAAGAGAGAGGCCTCATAGCAAGCTGGTTCGAGCAGGAGAAAGTTCTGAACCATCCTTCCATTGGAGGGTTTTTGACTCACTGCGGGTGGAACCCCATGATAGAGAGTGTGTGTGCAGGTGTTCCAATGGCTTGTTGGCCTTTTTATGGAGACCAGCAAACTAATTGCAGGCATGCTTGCACAGAGTGGGGGATTGGGCTTGAGATTGATAATGAAGTGAAGAGGGAAGAAGTGGACAAGCTTGTGATTGAATGATTGAAGGGAATAAAGGGAAGGAGATGAGACAAAAAGTGTTAGAGTGGCAGAACATTTCAAAGCAGGCAACTAAGTCTTGTGGTTCTTCTTACGTCAGCTTGGACAAATTGGTTAATCAAGTTGGCATGCATAGATTTTAATTTGTTGAAGTTTGCATCACTTCTCGTTTTTTTACACTTGTTACTTATTATCTTTAAAAATAATGCCTTTCAATTTTAATATAAGTTCCGCCTGATATTTTTAGGAGATTAAGGAAACTCACTAAACATATGCATATATATATATATATTATTTTTTTCCTAAAATAATTTAGTTAATTTACAAATTGATATATAATTTAATAATACATGTAAATATTTCACGACATATATAAAATCAAAACTAGTTTATTTAATTTCTTTAATCTGTTTAAAAAATTAATTGAAACTTATATTAAGAATTGGACATAAGGTACTATAGAAATATTACCTCTCATTTTTATTATAAGATCTAGTTGACACTTTTTTAATAGATTAAGGAATGTAAATAAACTACTTTAGATTATATATATTTTGAAATATCTGTGTATTATTAGGGCCCATTTGGTTCAGTGAATGTGTTGGAATGGAATGGAATGGAAAATTTTTTTGGGTATGCTGTTTGGTTGGCACTGGAATGGAAAATAGATTAATGGAAAAATTTTTGTTTAGTTGGGTTAACATTGTAGGAAAGAGAGTAGAAAAATTGTATCAAATGACTATACTACCCTTAATGACAAATGTAAATTGTTTTTTATAAATACAAGTATTTATTTATAAAAATTTAAATTATTTATATTTATTCTTTAATATTTAATTATATTATATTTATTAATTATATATTTATATATGTATTTAATATATATTTATATGAACAGTGTCACATCCTTAGCCCATTCGAATGGGGTGAGTATATATTTATATGAACATGTCACCATCCTTAGCCCATTCGAATGGGGTGAAGATTTGCGTCTTCTCCGTCGTCTTCTCCAGTGTCTTTTTCGGCTACGTGCTTGTTTTTTTCTTCCTTTGATGATGATTTGTTTGTTCCGTTTTCATATATTTTCGAGATGAATGATTTATTTGAACACAATTCATCTTCTCCATTACGATTTATTTGTTCGTCTTCACCCTCTGATTCTCTTTTCTCCGTCACCAAAGATGAGTTGAGAATATATCACCACATTTGAATGCATGATTGAATTTTGAAGGGACTCATTCGAATGAGACATAAGGCTCATTCGAATGACACCCTTCATCTTCACCATATCTTTAATGCATTCAAATGCATATTGAAATTTTTAAACCTCTCATTCGAATGAGCATTTTTCCCATTGGAATGACACCCTTTGTTTTAAGCTTCATAGTGGAATTTGGAAGGGTGTCATTCGAATGAACCTCTAGTTCATTCGAATGACACCCTTCATCTTCACCATATCTTCAACACATTCAAATGCATATTGAAATTTTTAAACATCTAATTCGAATGAGCATTTTTCCCATTGGAATGACACCCTTCGTTTTAAGCTTCATAGTGGAATTTGGAAGGGTGTCATTCGAAAGAACCTCTAGCTCATTCGAATGACACCCTTCATCTTCACCATATCTTCAACACATTTGAATACATATTGAAATTTTTAAACCTCTCATTCAAATGAGCCTTTTTCACATTTGAATGACACCCTTCGTTTTCAGCTTCATAATGGAATTTGGAAGGGTGTCATTCGAATGAACCTCTGGCTCATTCGAATGACACCCTTCATCTTCACTATATCTTCAACACATTTGAATGCATATTGAAATTTTTAAACCTCTCATTTGAATGAGCCTTTTTCCCATTCGAATGACACCCTTCGTTTTCAGCTTCATAATGAAATATTTTCACCTCATCCTCACCCCATTCGAATGCGTTGAGGATGAGGTGATATATCTTTACCACATCTTCACCCCATTCGAATGGGTGAAGGTGCTCTTCTTCTCCGGCAATGCGCTTGTCTTCTCTAGCAATGTTTGTTTGTTCCGTTCTCTGACTACATTTGCTTTTTCCGTTCTCTGGTGAAGGTGCTCAAAGCTATATATAAAATAATTATATATATCTATGTGCGTGTATTTGTAGTTGGAAAATTGCCATTACCTCTGTTCCTCTTTTCTCCATCTCCGGCAATGGAATGAACTGCTCCTGAGTTTGTTTCAAGTTTATTTGCAATGGCATGTCAGGGTAAATTCATCTTTTGTCGTCTTCTACCATGCGAATGAATTTGACTTCCCACCATTTTAGGTGGAAAAAGAGGTTCATGCCTACAAATGAAAATTGGTCACCGCTAGAATCCATTTTCCATTTCAAAGGTGAACCAAACAGTCGCCGCCACTGGAAAATTTTGATTTTCCTATTCCATCGGCCGATTTTCACCGAACCAAACAGGGCCTTAGATTATATAAGTTTATAAGTCAGATAAATTATTTTAAAGAAAAATAATAAATATATAAATCAATTAGCTTCCTTAATATTAAAAAAAATCAATTGACTTCTATATTAATGACATGAGTTAGAATTACCTTAGGAGATATTTACATAGTAACTCATTAAATTTTGAATCAAAAGTGGAGAAACGACTTGTAACAATGAACTTTTTATTTGCTCTAACTCACAATGAATCCATGAAGGGTCAATCTTAATTATAACATCATAATTAAAAAAGCCTTAAAAATATATAGCTACAACATCCGCAATTTATAATAAGTACTTAAGGACTATGCCTTCTCTCTAAAATGTAGTGGCTATATTTACCATAGCGTTAGAAAAGTATAGTCATGTATATCGAGATGAAAATCTTTTTAAATATTTGCCTCGTAAACCAAATATCATATTAGAGAATGTAATTTATAACGCTAATTCAAATAGGCCCGTAGAATGAAATGCATGTATTTATTGTCACTTTTTAATCTTCTTCATGATACTTCTCCAATCTATGATATAAAATTCATTCTGCAATTTAATTTTTTTTTATTAAAGTGGATCTTAAATTAAATATCGGAAAGGTAATTTTAATAATTTTATTATATTTTTTAATGGGATATGTTTTAAAAATATTTCTAAAATAACAATCTTGGTGCAAGTTTTCAAATAAAAAATTGTAAATTAATGGTCTTTGTCACATGGGCAAAGAAAATATAAAATGTATGATTTAAAACTTGAAGAATTAAAACTACAATTGGTGCAAATTTAAATGAGATAATTAAGATTTTTAAAGCCTTTTCTAAATGTTTGTTATGTATATCGTGGTGTACATTGTAATATGTTTTGTTGTATGTATTTCTCCTCTACATAAAGAGTGCATAAATTATCACAAAAAAAAAAAAAGATTGGATGCATCTTGAGTTGAATGCGCTTTCATCCCATCTGATAAATTATTTTCTTATATATATATATATATATATATAGAGACACGCCCACATTACCTCTTACTCTTAACATAAAAATTAGAAGTAATTTGCATATATTAAATAAATGAGTTTAAATTAGTCATTTGTAAAATGAGTATTGATTTTTGAAAATACTTTATTTTAATGAGCTGCATTGAAACCAGCCTTTTGCTTATGGTCAATTACAAGTTAAACATGGCAAGTTCATTTTCCAATGTGTTTATATGTCATTTCATTTAATTTTTATATGAATGTATAATTTTACTCTCAAATTATTATATGCTAACATTGCTTTGAACGTTATAGTTAATATTAAATAGAGATAAAACTGAAAAGTGGTTAGATTATAAAGTAGAATAATAAGTTTTTAAGGTTTTCCTTCTTCTATAAACTAAAGAGGTATGAGGTTATATAAGAAAGGGATTTAATTACTCCAAAGTTCCAACCAATGAAAAATGAAGAGGGTAAATATATCATTTACTACAACGAAATTTGTTATTATTTACTTCTCACTTGTGATTAAATTTTTTGGATAATTAACCCATTTCCTCCAAAAGCTTCTTAATTTTCTAACACATAAAATAGATACCAAACCTGTCAACTTGCCGGCAGCCATCCCTCAAAGAAAGATCCTTGTCGTTTTCTGCGCCTCTTAATTAAATATTGAGAGTTGACATTTCCAACGTGGCGTCCAAGAAATCCCCGACTCCAACTCTGACTCTTAATCTAACGTAACATAATAATAAAACTACTTGATAATAAAAGCCATGCAACTTGGCGAACACGCATCACGTTTTTTTTTTTTTTTTGGATATTTTAAAATTGACTCTCATATGTTTCTAGGAAGCTGTCTTGACTCTTACCTCACTTATCCAAAAAAGTCTCTTGAGGCTTGCACTGTATATAAAGCCTATTCCATTTGCATCTGCTTCCAACAGATCTTGCAAACAAGAAGTGAAGATGGATTCTGTGGAAAGAGGAGGATCATTTAAACCACACGTTGTGATCACTCCCTTTCCAGCCCAGAGCCATTTGAACACCTTCTTGAGCTTAGCTAAACTGCTTCATTCACGAGGCTTTCACATTACGTACGTTAACACTGAGTACAATCACAGACGCTTGCTCAAGTCGAGAGGTCCTGAAGCTTTAGATGGCCTCCCAGATTTTCGATTTGAAACCATTCCTGATGGTCTTCCTCCTTCTGATGCTGATGCTACCCAAAATCTCTCTTTGCTTCTTGAGTCTACTTCAAAGAACTGCCTTGATCCCTTTACAAAGCTTCTCAAGAGGCTTAAAGATTCTTCCTCTAATGGCCTTATGCCTCCTGTTACTTCCTTAATTTCTGACGCTGTCATGACTTTTACCGTTAAAGCTGCTCAAGAACTTGGACTTCCTATTGCTATCTATTGCCCTATTAGTGCTATCGCATATTTGGGTGTTTGGCATGGTCGCACTCTTCTTGATAAGGATATCATTCCCTTGAAAGGTAAAGCATTGTGTGTCACGAGTCTCACATTGGGAGAGTTATTTTGAAACGGAGGATTTAGAAAGCTTTCTTTTATTCCTCAACTTCAATAAATTGGCTTTTGTGCTGAGATTCTCAAAAAGACCCGTGCTTGTTACATCTTTTTTCTTTTTCTTTTTTTGTTTTATTAATGTTACTCATTCTTATTTTGCGATTGCATTATTCTGCAGATGAGAGTTATCTAACAAATGGGTACTTGGATGCAAAAATGGATTGGCTTCCAGGAATGAAAAATATGAGATTGAGGGATCTTGCAAGCTATTTCAGTTCATTAGATCCAAATGATTACATAATGCTGAAGTTCTCTATCAACGAGGTACAAACAGCAAAATGGGCTGATGCCATCATTTTCAACACATTTAGTGAGTTGGAGATTGAGGCAGTGGAAGCTCTCTCCTCTATCTTCCCTGCACTTTACACCATAGGACCTGTCCCTCTGCTTCTCAAGGAGATTCCACAGAACCAGGTCTTAGACTCAATTGGCTCCAACATGTGGAAAGAGGAGACTCACTGCATCCAATGGCTAGAATCCCAGAAACCGAGATCCGTAGTCTACGTCAATTTCGGAAGCATTACGGTTATGTCTGCAGAGCAGGTGCATGAGTTTGCTTGGGGTTTAGCCAACAGCAGGAAACACTTCTTGTGGATCATAAGGCCTGACCTCGTGGATGGTGGCTCAACAATTCTATCCCCAGAGTTTGTCAGTGAGACCAAAGAGAGAGGCCTCATAGCGAGCTGGTGCGAGCAGGAGAAAGTTCTAAACCATCCTTCCGTTGGAGGGTTTTTGACTCACTGCGGGTGGAACTCCATGATGGAGAGTGTGTGTGCAGGTGTTCCAATGGCTTGTTGGCCTTTTTATGGAGACCAGCAAACTAATTGCAGGCATGCTTGCACAGAGTGGGGGATTGGGCTTGAGATTGATAATGAAGTGAAGAGGGAAGAAGTGGAAAAGCTTGTGAATGAGCTGATTGAAGGAGATAAAGGGAAGGAGATGAGACAAAAGGTGTTAGAGTGGCAGAAAATTTCAAAGCAGGCAACTAAATCTGGTGGCTCTTCTTACGTCAGCTTGGACAAATTGATTGATCAAGTGCTCACCAAAAGGAAAAACTAAGTTGTTGTTTACTCGGAAATTTCACTGTTTTTTTTTTCGGCTAAAACATCTCAAAAATCTTAAGCAGAATCTATTAGCTGAGTTAAGTGTGATGTTCTAGTAGTTGTTGAAATATGTTTGATGGTGTGTTAATTCTTCCTCAGTATATTAAGTGAAGGCCTTTCAAGTTGTAAGATTGTTTAATATCCATTAATTAGCCATATAATGTTCATTTTCGCTTATGCTTATTTATTCATATATATATATATATATAATATCTTCCTTTTAAACTTCCCTTCCATCTCTAAATTTAAAACTTAAGAGAATTCTTCATGAAAATGTTATATGTGTATGGTTGGCTATGATGTTTGACTTTCTGGTATACTAGCTTTCGATCATCATGATTGATTGGTGTGGTATATTGAGGATCTGAAATCAATCCTTTATCCAATATAAGATTTCATTTAATATGCTCTCCCTTTTAAGAGAATCTTAATTTGCAATAAAATGAGCTGATACTTTTTTTTATATGAGGAAGTATACCTTTGAATTATGTTGTTGTGAGAATAGGTGTATTGTTTGAGGACCGGACTTTTTATATGATAATTTAAAGTTTTATTTTAATAATTTACAATTAACACTCCTGAAGCATATATTCAAAAAAAAAAATCACAAGCATGCTATTCTGTACATATCTCCGTTTGTTAATATATATATATATATATATTAAATGCAACTTTAGTTTGTGCGAAGTTAGGCAGACATTTTGACCACACAATGACATTAGTCGCACGTTGATATTTTTGGATGACAATCATGTGTCAACAGTTTGTCGGTCAGCGGAAATGAGTGGACCCCACAGGAGGAGCCATGTGTGACTGCGTCGGGTCAATTTCGTTGTCAACCGTGGCCCGTTAATTTTTTCAATGCATTTATAAATCAACTTATTAAACTTTTTGTAGCCAAAAAAAAACTTATTAAACTTTTTGACTCTAATATACAATTATATCTATAATTTATTAATTTATTAAGTGCGGACTTTACTTCAATATGTTATGTTAAATAATAAATAGAGATAAAGTTGAAAAGTTGTTGAATTTTAAAGTAGAGTTAATAAATTTTTAAGCTTTTCTTTAATATGAGTAAAATATGTTGAAAATGATTTATCTATAAGATCAGATAAATTTTCTTCAAACTGATTAAAAATATGTTGAGGAGGAGGAAATTGGTGAAAAATTATCAGTGAGAAAATCTAAAAAACGGATTACAATCACATAGCCTCTTTTAACACCAGGTGCCTCTGTTAAATTTTATTTAGTCCTATTTACAAAATGTAGAGGCAAGGTTTTATTTAATCTTGTTTGAAAATCACTTGAATAAATCTTTTATGTGAATGCGCAATCTGACCCATAATTTTTTTATTTGCTGACTTTGTTTCATTGTATTACAGTGAAAATTAAATAGGGATAAAGTTCAAAAATTGTTAAATTTTAAAACAAAGTTAATAAGATTTAAGATTTTTTTTAATTTGTATGAAATAGGCCGAAAGTGAGTTATAAATAAGAGTAAAAAATATGAGATTACAAGGGATTCAATTACCCAAAATTCCCAACCAATAATGTGTATATTTGGGAAAGCGTTTTGACTCCCCAAACGCACGTTCAATAGTGTTATTCCACAAATTAAGATAATGTCCTTTACATATTTATGTCATATATCGTAAAAACACCTTTCCATCACTCTACCAAACGAGCGGAATAAGTAGAGTATAAATATGTGACTGAAATTTGGCATCACTCATTGCCCATCATTGAATTTCTGGATAATTAATTCTTTTCCCTTTTGAATTCTCCTAATATACTAACACAATGAAAATAGATACGAAGCCTGTCAACTTGCTGGTAGTGGGAGCTTGGATCTGCCCACCAAAAGATCCTTGTCGTTTTCTGTGCCTCTCAATTAAACATTGTGAATGATAGATTGAGAATTGACATTTCTAAAACCTAGCCTCCAAGAAATTCATTGCCCATGTTTTTTTTCGGATATTTTAAATTGACCTTATCGTATGTTTCTAGGAAGCTGTCTTAGCGCTTACCTCACTCTTGCACTATATATAAAACCTATTCCATTTACAGATCTTGCAAACAAGAAGTGAAGATGGATTCTATGAAAAGAGGAGGATCATTTAAACCCCACGTTGTGATCACTCCATTTCCAACTAAAAGCCATTTGAACACCTTCTTGAACTTAGCCAAACTCCTTCATTCAAGAGGCTTTCACATTACATACGTTAACCCTGAATACAACCACAAACGTTTGCTCAAATCGAGAGTTATCTAACAAATGGGTACTTGGATGCAAAAATGGATTGGCTTTCAAGCATAAAAACACGAGATTGAGCCTGTTTGGGTAGGCGTTGTAGCACAGTAAGAAGAGAAATAAGCACATTGTCAGGATGAGCTGTGCTTGAGTAGGCGTCAGCCGAAAATGCATTCTGCAGTGTAAGCTCCTTTTCGTCAGAAGTTGGTTTTTGGTACGGTGGGCGTCGACGCTTATACGCAGAAGCTGATTCCTTGTGCGGATAACACCTCTTTCTTTTTTTTAATTTTTTTTTAATTGACTATCCCCACTGGTTTTATCCAGGATACATACTTCTCTCTCTCTCTCTCCTCAATTTATTCTTCGTTCAAATGCTGCATTTTCAGCTCATCAGAGTCCCCTTCTCTCCTTTGAAATCGTCCACCACTCTTCCTCTAACCTCAATTTATAGAGAAATTCCCGTAACCACAAGGCTCATATAATCAATGGTTGCCCACTCGACTTGGTCTCAATCATCTAAACATTTGTTCCGTCAGCTTTTTGAGAAAGAATCCTCAACCTACACTTGTCTCCTTCCTGATGCTTTTTGAATTTCCACTTTAATTTTTCTATATGATCTGCTGGTGGATTTATTTTCAGTTACTCTATTTTTTATTTTTTACCATTGTCTTTATCTTCAAAATTATCACAAATAGCTAAATTAAAATATGAATGTGTGCTATTTAATAAGATTCATGTCTTTTTACATAATTTGCCACAAAAAATCATTTCTCCAACTTTTATCCAAACGGTTTCTCCTTTTTAAAAAAAGTCACTTTTCCACCGCTAATCTAAACATAAAATCACATTACACTGTTAACTTCTACTCAGCATTCTTTTTTCAGAATAACTTCTACTAAAAAGTCACTTATTCCACCGTTAATTCAAACGAATCCATTGAGGGATCTTGCAAGCTATTTCAATTCATTAGATCTGAATGATTGCACAATGCTAAAGTTCACTGTTTATGAGTTACAAACAGCAAAATGGGCAGATGCCATCATTTTCAACACATTTAGTGAGTTGGAGAGTGAGGCACTGGAAGCTCTCTCCTCTATCTTCTATGCACTTGACACGGACCTGTTCCTCTACTTCTCAAGGAGATTCACTATTTGAAAATCACAAATTAGCGAGGAAAATTAGCGATGACTTTAAAATTCCTCTCGAAATAGCCCAATTAGCGAGGAATTTAGTGAGAAATATGAAATTCCTTTTTAATGTCCAAATTAGCGAGGACAATTAGTGATGATATGGATATTCCTCTCTAAAATTCCCAATTAGCGAGGAATTTAGTGAGGAATATTAAATTCCTCTCTAATTTTCCAAATTAGTGAGGAAAATTAGCAACGACTTAGATATTGCTCTTTAAAATGCCCAATTAGCGAGGAATTTAGTGAGGAATATTAAATTCCTCTCTAAATTTTCAAATTAGCGAGGGAAATTAGCGACGACTTAGCTATTCCTCTCTAAAATTCTAATTAGCAAGGAATATTATATTCCTCTCTAATTTTTCAAATTTAGTGAGAAATTTTTTTATAATAATATTGAGTTATCCATATTAATTTTTAGCATGAAATTTTGGAGAGATAAGGGAGTTAATATATTTAGTTTTTTTTTTAAATTTTTCTCTTATATTTTTCAAATATTGTAGGACTAGCACACATGATTACTTCCTCTTTTATTTTTAATTTTTCTCTAATTTCAATTTCCCTCCCACCTTCCCTCTTATTTTTTTGTTCTAATTATCTAAGTGTAAAGTTGCCGCCCTCTAGTCTCCACAAGCACTTTACCAAATCTCCAGTCACTTGAAATCGCCAATCCCTTCCCCCTGAGAGCTCGACTACTCAAAATCTCCCGAGCCTTGATCCGGCGGCAAAATTGTTCGACCTCGCCAAGCAGCTGCTGCTAGTGTAAATTCATTTTTCTTAGAACGTCAAATAATAAAAATTCAATTTCAAACCTTTGACTGAATAATAGCGAAACCATCATTGATCGATAGACCGCAGAGATTCAAACCAAACGTAAACCCTCGATATGTCAAAGGGGTCAAAATAGGTCAGCGTATGCATGATGAGCCCTGGCATGGCAATATATAATAATACACATAACTAAAAGATGGAAGCACCACTTTTACAGAAAGTAGCTCAAGCTTCAAAAGACTTCCCTGACGGACTAGCAAGGGAACTACCACCTGGAAAAATGTTAAAGCAACAAGGTGAGACAAACGTCTCAGCAACCAGCAATTCCATCTCATTAGGCATATGAGTAAGTGCCCATGAGGTGTCAAGTGGGATATTCACATTAAATATAATAACATAACAAAATGTCACTTAATCAACTTATATATAAGCAAGCACACATGTTCATCAATACATGGCATCATAAACTTATGCTTATATCATAATAAAGTTGCCCAAAAAATCAATGCACACGATTTATTTCTTTGATCTCACTTATTCCTCCCCAGCCTTATTTCCTTTGACTGAACCCATGGGCTAGCACTCTCTCACGTGACTGGTAGTTAACTCAACAAGCTCACCGATCAAGTGATATGGACTGGCCAGGTCCACAGCGCACCAGACCGGACCATGGGTTCCCCCTCTACTATATTAGTGGTGTGTCATTGCCCTATCGAATACAAGTGGGCCAAAGGACTAACCAGTGTAAACCTGGTAGCCCACCACTTTATTTCCTCTTTTTGTACAAAAAAATCACCCTCTTATTTCCTCTAAAATAATCTCCCATCAAATCAACATCTACCACTCCCTCTCATATCATCAACTAATAATTTTCGGGTATCATGGTCAATTTCATAAGTTCTCATGGCAATATTTGTAACATTATAAAACACTACCATCAATATATAAATAAATCACATTTATATTTCAAAATGAAAATAGGTCCCACAAGACAATTTCATTAGCAACATAATTTTATTGTGCAACTCAATACATCAATGGCACTTTTCAAAATTCTAACTATTTAAAATCACTCACAAACATGTTACAAGCATGCACAAAGAGAGGAGAGTGGTTACCTCTTACCAAGCAATAAAATACTACCCCAGGTAAAATCTTGCCCAACACCAAACTCCTATAAAAGGTCTACAAAATTTAAATAGTACTACACATTAGTCTACAACTAATTTGGGGTAAATTAGTGCTCAAAAGACTTGAAATTATTATTTCAACTATTTAATAATATTATTATTTACACCAAAAATTCTAATTTAAAGTTTATGATTTTAAAGATATAATAGTTTTTTTAACCCTCAATTTATTAAATAATCTAATTCAACTAAAATTTCAATAATACCTCTAATATTCCAAATAAACTATTTAAATGAATTTTTTTAAAATAAATATATCACTTGAAATTGATTTATAACCATTTTTTAGAAAATATGTACTTAACTATATATACGAATATATATATTTAAAATCTTGTA
>JANTPZ010094936.1:0-28107 GCA_025593235.1 Vachellia pachyceras | reverse complement strand
CAGATCTGGAGAAGCTACCTGTGGGAAAGACCCTTCCAACATTGGAACAAGGTCAAACGCTGCTCATCACTACCTCCAGTGGAGGCTTGAACTCAGCGTCGATGAGGATTAACTATGTGAGAATTAAGGTGCCGGACGTTATCCGCAACATGAAGATAGTGGTGCACAGTCTTTACATTCCATTTCCATATATCAGCCCTGAGACTGCGGCTTACGGCGGTAGACTTGAAGATCAAGGAGGAGCTCATGTGTCAGCAGATCAGATGATGGAAGGCACCTGTGCTGCAATGGATGGGAATGGAAATTGCAGCGAGGCGCCAATACCTCAGGCAAAGCCGATGGTTGAGATCGAAGATCACCATGGTCTGTGATACGCATTTAGTTTTTTGACGGTCACTACTCTGTTTCTAGTTTCCTGTTAGCTCGTTGCAGCTTGAGTCGAATCTTACACTGAGTCAATACCACAGGTATCTCTTCATCAATTTCCTAGTTTCAACGATGGCGTATATGGAAAAGCTCTGTTATATACGTTAATAAAAGTCAGTTGATTCAGAGATTTCTTTAAATGTTTTTTGTTCTTATTTTCTTAAAAAAACTAAAATCCTTGATTACACTCCTGTGCTGATCATATTAACCCACAGAATATATATATATATATATAGAGAGAGAGAGAGAGAGTTACATGTTCTTGTTTTCTTAAAAAGCTGAAATCCGTGATCATATTGACACCCCTGTGCTGGAATGTTCGAGTTTATAAGCAATATTTAAAATATTGACTTAATGCTTTTAGACACACACACACACACAAGTTAAAAAAATGTTATATTGACCTTGTTTTATCTAATATATTGGCCTTTACTGGAAATATAATGAACATTCAAACAAACTCTTACCATCATAGGAGTTATTCAAAGTAGTCTCTGGGTAATCTTATTCAAAGCAGCAAGTATCTGTGCTTTGACAAAAAAAAAAAAAAGATAAAAAAACTCAAAATGATATAGAGTCAGTGGAAGTCGGCATGTTTGAAAGAGAACAAAATGGATAGGATTTGAATCCTGAATCGTACAAACGAGCCGGAAAAGAACAAATACTAGAGTTACCTTAAAATTTTGTTAATCAATTAATCCATTTTATATGTTTCCAACTATGGGAATCCCATCACCAATGTCCACTGATCTCGCGATTTTCTTCCTCCTCTACTCTTGGTCAATCTCCAGTGAGTTGCTTCCTCTCCCACTCTAATTTAAGCATCTGTTTCACTCTTGTTCACTTTCTCACGCACCAATCTACGTGGTTTCTTCAGAAATTGCAGCTGAATCAATCGGAACGAGATGGCGAAGAGCAATTTAGATGAAACAAGAGTTGATATTTCTGTGAACCCCAGAGTTAATTCTTTGAAACTTTCAAAGATTAGAACAATAAGTGATCAAGCCAAGGTTCTTGTGGAAGCTGGCGTTCCTGCGATCAGCTTATCAGCTGGAGAGCCTGATTTTGATACACCAGCTGCCATATCTCAGGTTCATTGTTCTCTTGTAACTTCATTTTATCTTTTGGTTGCTACTCAGATTTATTACGAGCTAGATAACTGATTTGATAATATTAAGAAAAATAGCTAAGATGGTTATAGTTAACAAACGTGTGTTTGTTTTCCCAAAATACATTTGTTAATAATGTACGTTGAAACTACCCCTTGCCTTAATATGGTTGCTTTCTGGAGAAAATCATAAGAGACAGTGGATTTGGATATGATATTTAAAATCAAAGTGAATTCTTGTCTAGCGCTTGGCTCTGTTTGCTTAGCCAAAAACCATTCCTGTACTTACTGAGACAAAATTCCTCTCACATATTTACCTCGGAATTTGTGTCCGTTCTCCCAACGGGTTATCCAAACACACCACTTATAGGAAGAACAGGAGGGGACATTACCATACAATTGAAAAGGTTTAGAACTTCTTTGCTTCTTGAACAATAAAAGCTTGTGGTTGCTTAGGCTGGAATAAATGCAATTCGTGTTGGTTTCACGAGATATACCCCACATGCTGGAATACTAGAACTCCGACAAGCAATCTGTCGCAAGTTAAAAGGTTCTTCATGTGGTCGAGTAGATTATGTACTTTCATTGTTTTTAAGCTTAGTTTTATATGGCTGAGTTTGACAGAATACGACACAGTACTGCATTGTTTTTATTGCAGAGGAGAATGGGATTACTTATACTCTTGATCAGGTTGTGGTTAGTAATGGAGCCAAGCAAAGTGTTTTTCAAGTGTTTCATGTAGTTTGTTGCCCAGGAGACGAGGTTAAAGGCTTTTTTGTATACTGAATTTTGAGGCTTAGGAATCGATGAAGTCATTGCAATTATGTTTCTGGGCCCTTCCATTTGCTTGGGATTTGATTGAATCAGGTTATTATTCCATCTCCATTTTGGGATAGCTACCCAGAAATGGAAACATTGGCTGAGGCAACTCCTGTTATAGTCCCAACAAGCACAACCAGTGAATTTCTTTTGGATCCAAAACTTGCTGAAAGATCAAGACTACTTATTCTTTGTTCTCCATCTAACCCAACTGGATGTGTTTACCCCAAGAACTTGCTTGAAGAGATAGCCCAGATTGTAGCAAAGCATCCCTTGGCTACTGGTACAGTCATTATTATCTACCACAAAAATCATACTTGCTTCGGAGATTAATATATTGGTGGTGATAATTTATCTCAAAGATCTTAATGGTTGTCAGAAATATACATAGGTTCTATCGGATGAAATTTATGAACACATAATTTATGCACCTGTGACTCATACTAGCTTCGCCTCTTTACTGGGCACGTGGAACAGGACACTAACAGTAAATGGGCTTTCCAAGGTTAGTATCTAATGATGCAATCTCTTACTAATGGTCATCTTGAAGTCTGTCTTTTGGGCACTTCATCAGTAATCCTTTTTCCCCACATATGCTACTATGTTTTTTACTATCACCATAAATTATAAAAATGGACTCTCGCAGGCCTTTGCAATGACTGGTTGGCGTGTTGGATATATTTGCTGGTCCAAAGCATTTTGTTGCTGCATGTGGAAAGATCCAGGGTCGGGTGTGTGTGTGTGTAAAAACACACTTCATCTTTTTCTTCAGCTTCAAGGCATTAAAGAGATACTTAGGTACTATCTTGCTTAAGAATTGATATGGACTAGTGGAAGCAGTTTGGAGCAATCATTTAGAAATTGCTTGCCAAAGTACAGAACATGTAATTTGAGTTTATGGAATTTATCAGATGACTTCAGGGGCAAGTGGTATATCTCAAAAAGCAGCATTGGCTGCGTTAGGACTTGATCATGCTAGTAGGAGGTAGTTTCCACAATGGTGAAAGCTTTTAAGAGCGGGGAGATTTGTTGGTCAAAAGTTTTAGTGAAATAAAAGGTGTCAAATTATCATAGCCTTATTTGTTTGCTTAGCTTATGGCATATAAATAAGAACTATACTTCACATGCTTTGATCTTTTCTCTTGCTTTATGAGTTGCAGGGAGCATCTTATGTGTTCATTGATGTGAGCTAGTACTATGTAGGCAAGCTCAAGAGTTTGGTGTGATTAAGTATTCTGAGTCCTTCTGTCAGTATCCATTTGGCAAGGCACATGTATTTTTCATGAATCACTTTTGTTTATAGAAAAGTTTGAGATCATGTTTGATTGTGAAGAAATTAAATTTATCATCTTGAGAATGGAAATACAAATGGTTGTAGTGCCAGGAAGTGCATTTGAGATGATAATTGTGTTTGTATCTCTTGTTGACATCCCTCACTACCCTGGAAGAAGCTGTAGAGCGAATCAATAAAGCACTTGTTCCTTTAGTCACACAAGCTCTAGTTTTAAGTCATTGAACTTTCTGATGAGTTTCATTTCATGATTGGACTGTGTGAATCTTTGTAATATGAATAATAGTATGATATTAGAAACTCTTGAAGATAAAGTGTATGTTTGAGAATCCATTGGGAGAGTGAATTTACGTAAATCGAGGTAATTAGATGAAAGGAGTTTTGTCTCAACTTACATATAACGTGATTTTAACGTACTTTCCAAACAAGCGCAAAATACATCTTCTTTCACATGTTTAAAAAGATCGCTGTACTTTTCTCTCTCTTTTTTTCAAGCACCAATCACAAGATTTTGCATGTCGGGGCCTTGTAGCCCAATAACACCAAACTTCTCCATTAATTCTTTATTAAACATGTGAGTTTTTTTTACCTGTATTAAACATGTGAGTTCAAACATGCACAAACACACATGAAGAGAACAAAATGTAACGGATAAAAAGCCATGCACTGAACCAAAGCATATATTATTGGTGCATGTGGAAAGATAAAAAAAAACATTTGGTGTAATGCCCTCTTGATGATCATGTGTGTTTTTTAGCGTAATTAAGTGGCATCGTTTATTTCAAAATAGAATAAACGACCATCCAAATTGTAACACAGTGACGGATACGGTTATAAACGCACAATAAACACACGCACACTACTAGGATCTTGAATTGGCAGAAAGAAAGGGAGGAATGATAGGTCATTGTTAAAGTATAGAGTTAGAATCTAATCCAATAAATTAATAAATGATAGAAAAAAATCTCCATTAAAATATGAGTAAGGATCTTAAACACATAACTGATGAATCCAACTCTAATAAAGAAAAGAGAAAAAGGATCTTGTTTCACTCATCGTCATTAACCAAATACTAACCGAGATATTTATAAATAATATCTCTTTATTATTCGTACATAAAATAAATTAATAGATCCTAAAATTATGGTAACAAATTAATCCATTATCTTCATCCACAATCTCACTATATATGGTACTCTCACACAGAGAGAGAGAGAAGTTATAATACAAAGGAAGAACAATCAGCTTCTCAAAATGAATTGTTCAAGTTCACGATTGAACTCCTCATGCCTATGCATAATGTTCCACGTACCCCTTCCTCAACCAACATACCCCTTTCTCCACAGGTTCAACAATATAGATTTAAATAATTCAAAAAATTGGGGAATATCACAGTTATTTACTCAAGTTCTTTCTTTCTTTTTTTCGGTTGCCCGCCCAGTTCACCGGAGCTTTGCTCCGACTACGTCCGGACCCGACCCGCATCGCGCACCTGGCATGATGGGTGAGTCTCCCAACGGTGGCTTCTGGATACACAAGGCTCGAACCTGAGACCTTGCTTAGGCTGGAACAAGTCGCTTATCACTTGATCCAACCAAATTACTCAAGTTCTTTCTATTATTTATATTTTGATCCCCATGCTGTTGGGCTTCAGCCTATTCCTCCAATGGTGGATCAATTTTTTTTCCCAACAGATCCATTATTTATATGGGCCATCATCATATAGGCTTCTCTTATTCATCATCATTCACTGTACACTACGAAGAAGCTATAAACCAAATCAATAAACCATTTTTTTCTAATAGGATTGTAAATGTACTGTACCCTCATAATATAGTGAATTAATATTTGAATTATCATTAAGAGATGTGCTTGTTTTAGTACTCAAGAATACCTTGATGAGAATTACCTCCATTAAAAGAATACATGTGTTTTATTAGAAAAATAACCGTTGTTGTTTTCTATCCTTGAAATATTTAAATTATCTGAAATCCTAGATCAATTTTATTTATTTCACTTAATCCTTAATTTCTTTTTCCCTTTTTCATTTAGAATGGACTTTATGGGCCCTATTTCATATAACATATGTCTAATAATGCTTGTTAAGATACAGTGGGTCAGAGTTGTTTTTTTTCTTGTTGCCTGGTATTCTCTCCTAGTGATTTAGGTTCTGAGTCAAAGATGGGTAGTTGGGTTTATTCGGGCGAAATTCTCCAAAAATCAAATATTTTAAGATATGCAGACAAATTTTTTTTTGATACAAAAATTTTAGGCAGGGGGTTGGGCTCACCCACAAGCCAAGGGCAGGGTGAAATCTCCATTCCTCTTAGGTCATACCAATGTTGGGCAGGGTGAGCCGTCAATTACCCTTAGATGTTTACCTAAGCATTCAGGAGCTTGTATGCCTTTCCAAGGGCCGCGACTAAAGCCACAACAAAGTGACCTTCCCCGGTATCGAACCCTCTCCCTTTTGATGAGAGTATCCAATACCTTCACTAGCTTGAATATACGGACAATGGGTGATATGCAGATAAAATTAAGAATCAACACAAGCGGCCAAATAAAGATAGATTAAAAAGAAGGGATTGGCCCAATTCAACAATCACACTGTAAATCCCACAAAGAATTTTATTGAACGATGAGTAAGCATCTTTGATTCTTTCGGAAGAAAACCCTAGTTAGCCTCCCACACCAAACTTATTTTCGTAGAAAGAATAAATAAAATTATGTAAAGTCTCTCACAAACAAGAAGGACAAAAAGAACTTATCCCCAATAATGATTAGAAAGGGTAAACAATGTGGTAGGTAAAGAAGAGAATGAAGAAGCTGGATTTCTCTAATCCACTTATCCCCAATAATGGTTCATTAACGTGCCCGATTTTGCACTAGTGATCCTCCTGTCTATCCATTTCCTCCATAATGCACTCACCACTCTGACCTAATAATAATAATAATAAAAAAGATCCTTTGAAATCATGAGAAATCAACATACATTGAATCTAGACACTTTTTTTTGGGTGAGAACCAAACACAAGAAAGAATCTATTAGGGGGGCGAAAAAGAAGTAATCTTCCATTGACATGCCACATTCTAATCAATAAGATCGGTCTAGTTGGGTTTAAATTGTGAGTTCAGATTCTGTTATTGATGTGAGGACATGATTGATAGTCGATCTATAAACATACAAGTATTCGTTATTTGAACATGGAGGTTCGTAAATTTTTTAATAAAAAAGGCATGTCACCCGTAACTATTACTTTTTCATCATCTATTGAATTTGGACGTGATTCTGGTTAGGAACATGGAGTCCCATGAGAGGGATACGTGAGAGTTCTAGTATTGAAATGGTGGATCCAACGACATAAGAGTAACAGATACAGTGCCAATCAATTCAAAAAACTTTAGCTTTTAAGATCCTTTCCTCTCCATTACTAAATCCACTCATTACCTCTAAGTGCTCTTCCCTTTGTCTTATTATTTTGGTTGCTAAAGGTCACAGTATTTTTTTTTTGGGGGAAACTAAAGGTCACATTATGTTTTTAAATATTACTACCTTTTATATAAGCTTTGGTTAACATTTTTTAGGAGATTAATAAAGTTAAATAAATTGATATATTTATTATGTTTTTTAAACTAATTTTCCTTACTTATAACCTGATATAATGTAATCTAATGATACTAGTAAATATTTCATAAGATAACTTATTTAATCTTCTTAAAAATTTAAGTAAAACTTATAATAAGGAGTAGAGGTAACATTACTTTTGTCTCTCTTCATGAGAGAAAGTTAAGATCACTTGTGTATAAAGGTCTTTTTCATCTGGTTAAAATTGACCTTTATCAGTCTTATTGAAAGAAATTGTGCTTTAACAAAACATTTTACAACTGGTGTAGATCAGATGATGTGTGTGTGTGTGTGTACTTTTTACACTGATTTTACAACTAGTATGCAATTTTTTTTAAAAAAATTCTAGTTCTAAAACTGATAGTACAATTTTAATTTTAATCCTTTTTGTAAGAGAAAACAACTTCTAATTTAGAGAATCAATTAAAATGTTTATTGTTTATGGCCCATATTAACCAAAGAGAATAATACCCGTATATAAGATGAACCCCATCAATTCTATATATAATGTTATTTTTTTTAAAATGCATTAAGTACTTATTGTATCTAACTAATTTAATCATGTTTATTGATCTTGATAGTTCGGTTATTTATTTTTTTCCTTATAAGGAGTGGATGTATTTCAGTCACTACAGGAACAAAGTGTGACCTTCATGCTGGAGGTGTGGAGCTGATTTGGGGTTCAAAAAGAGAACGGAAGAATGGAACTGGGAAAATCACAACGGGAAAGGAAAAAGATGAAGGGGAAGGGCTTTTTAAACTTTAGAAAATGTTTTTGTTAAAAAAAATTTACATAAAAAATTACCTATGGATTTCAAATTCCACAGGTAAAAAATCCGTACGAATTTTTTCTTGCGGATTTTTTTCACAGGTAAATTTATTTGTAGATTTTACATCCGCGGGAAATTTTTCCTATGGATTTAAAATCTGCAGGTAATTTATCTACGGATTTTTTCGGCAGGTAAATTTGCAGAAAATCACCTGCGAAAATTTTTTGCAAGAAAAATTCGCAGGCATAGCATCATTTTTTTACTAATAAGTATTTCACTCAGAAAAAAATAAATTAATTATAAATACTTAAACTGATTAAGTTTCAAGCAGAAACATGTCAAGGTAAGAGTTTTGGTTTGGGTGGTGCTGAATGGCGAGTGCGAGAGTGTGAGTGGTCTCAAGGGTGTGCATTTGGGATCTGAGGGCAACAAAGGGGTTGAAGATGGGATTGACAAAGGATTATCGAAGGAGGAAGAAGATTTGCTGGGTAAGAACATCAAAAGGATGCCGTTTGATACAAGTATGGCTGAAGCAGGGCAAGAAGAAACAACCTTTAATATCATGAGGGAGGACCAATTAATGGCAGAGTCTAAGCTTATGGAGGACGGTACTAAGCAAGAGAAGGATAGGAAGGCCAATAACACGATAAAGAAAACTCAAATATCCTACAAGGTGAAATTAACTAGGGAAGCAGACTCTGCTTTTGACAGGGACCTAGAGGATCAGTTGAGGGAATGGATTAAGGAAGAGGAGGAATTGGCAACATCCTTGACCAATGAGCAGAGAAAAATAAAGGATTCACTGCCGAGTCTTAATGTGCCAGATGAACGTCTAAAAGCTCTTTGTAAACCATGGAAGGATGCTCTTATTCTCACCCTTTTGGGCAAAAGAACAAATATGAATATGATGAGGGATAGAGTTCGCGGTCTATTGAGGAGTGATAACTTTAAAATTATTGATTTGCTCAACAACTATTATATCTTCAGATCAGGGGACAAAGCTCTTTCTACGAAACTGCTCTTTGAAGGTCCTTGGTTAATCCAAGGCCACTATCTGGCTGTGCAGAGGTGGAGCCCTAACTTCAACCCATTTTGTAACAAGATTCAGAAAGTTGCAATCTGGGTCAGGTTCCCTAACCTTCCAATGCACATGTATGCTGAGGATTGCATCCTTGAACTAGGTAACTTAATCGAAAAGGACCTGAAGGTGGATTTAAATACCCTAGCTCATAAGGATTCCAAGAATCTTATTATTGTTGAGAGAGGGAAATTTGCGAGGGTCAGTGTTGAAGTAGACTTGAATAAAAAGCTCTAGTCAAGATTTGTGTTAAGGAAGAAGATATTTATAGTGGAATATGAGGGTCTCAATGTCATTTGCTTTAACTGTGGCATGTATGGACATGGTAAAGATGCTTATCCTCAAGTGGAGAAGGTAAAAAGCACCACGGACAACACGGGATCAATGGAGTTTGGGGAAATGGCCAGAGAATCTCCGTCACCGGTGTTCAATACAAACGGGAGGAGAAGCACCCGGTGGTTAGTGTCCCTGGAATTTCTGTCGAAGAATAGTATGGTGATTGGATGTCAGTCAAGCGCCCCATTGTCAGCGTGTGCAGAAAGCTAGCACTGAAATAACCCAACAAGGCAAGGGTGGGGACAGTATCCGGATAACATTGCAAGAGAATGGTAAAACTTCTGGGTCGCGATATGATGTCTTGATTGATCAAGGGGAAAATAGTACAGTGGATGAGCTGCAAAATCCTTTTAGTAATAAAGGAAAGTCAACACAATGGAGAAGAAAGGATGTAGGTACTGAGCATAAGAATAGAAAGAAGGAGCAGTTGGATGTGAAAGCTACAGAACGCGTCATAGTGTGCAAGGCAAAGGAAAGAGACGACAGATCAGTGGGACCCAACGGGATTGTTGACGGAAGGAGAAAGAAAGATGGGATAAGGTTACTAGTCAAATGGGTAAGAATTAGGAGCCCATTTTTGCCAGTCTTCACTTTTGGCGAGAATGGGTTGAACCATAAAAATGGGCCGACGGTGTAGACTTTGGGCCCAACAAGGAAGAGAACTCGGTTAGCAGGCCCAAAGTGGTGTCACCTTTGATGAAAAGAAAGCAAAGTGGAAGGGCCCATCACCTGATTTTCAGATCATTACATGTTAAAGGACAACTCAATTTGGATCAAGTTAAGGAGAATAATGAGCAAAGGTTACCACGGTCGAATGGCCTTATCTTGGAGAATAACCACGTCGTTAGAGCCCAGGGGGAATCTTGCATGCTTCAACTCGTTGATGATATCCAGGAAGCCATGACATCGGCAAAACCTCCAGACCCAGGTAATGACCTTAATGCTGGCAGTACTCTCAGGAAGGCAACAGATCATAATGATTTGTGGTTTGAGACTCAAGATGAGGTTAAGGAAGATGCAAGAAGTGAGGAGGATCTGCTGGATGTGTCAGACTCTGGCAAATGATTAAGGAGGGTAACCATTTCTGTTTTGTTTATAGTTTTATTTAATGAATATTCTTGCTTGGAATTGTAGAGATGCTGCCTCAAAAATTTTCCCTGGTAGATTGAGAGATGTCCTTAAAGGAAATGAAGTGGATATGTGTATTCTCACTGAGACAAGGGTTAGTGGATCCAAAGGTAACAGAATTATACATAAGCTAAGTTTCTCTAGTTGGATAAGAGTTGAAGCCACAGGATACTCTGTAGGGATTTGGTTGTTATGGAACTCAGAGAATTTAATTGTGAATTATATGGGTTCATCTACTCAGGCTCTTCATGTTACGGTTAATGGGAAGGGTATTCCCAAGGATTTCATCCTCTCTTGTATTTATGCGGAGCCTTGTGTTAACCTGCGAAGAAGTCTTTGGCATGAAATCATTTTGTACAGCCAGAACGTCAGTAAGCCTTGGGTTATCATGGGTGATTTCAATACTTATTTATCCTGTGATGACAAAATGGGTGGATCGAGCCCGAACTTTATTGCCATGAGACAGTTTGGGTCCTATATCAACCAAGATCAATTGGTAGCTATGGAGAATGTGGGCAACCGGTTCACTTAGGAAAGAGGTCAACTTAAAGAGCGGATTGATTGGGCTTTCATGAACTCGAAGTGGACCAGGTTGTTACCTTTTTCCAAAGTTCATCATCTCAACAAATTTGGTTCGAATCATAGACCTATCCTTCTTCGTAGCTCCCCCACTTCTAGGGGCCTCCGACCTAAGCCTCCTTTTCGGTGCCAAGCTGCATGGTTCCTTGAGGATGGGTTTGTTGATCTGGTTAAGGACAGTTGGACAAGGGAGTCATGGAATGAGAAGATTGCTAGTTTCACCAAGCAAGCGGAGGGGTGGAATAAGGTCAAGGTGGGATATTTGAGTGCTAAAAAAAGACATCTTATTTATAGAATTGAAGGGCTGAGTAGGGCAAGGAGTAGAAGGGACACCCAATACTTAGCTCAAATTGAAAAGGAACTTTGGAGGGATTATAACAAGGTCCTTGCTCAAGAAGAGTTAGTTTGGTACCAGAAATCTCGATGCAACTGGCTCAAGTAAGGTGACAGGAATAACAAATTTTTCCACACCTTTGCTATCATTAAAAGGAACAGAAATAGAGTTGAGGGACTTAAAAACATTGAGGGGGCGTGGATTTTTGATCAAACGGTGTTGAAGGCTTCTACTCTGTCGTACTATAAAGAGCTATTCAGCACCGACCACCAGAGTGCTCGCCCACTCTACACTGCTTCGCATTTCCATTCCTTAGTGATGGGGAGCTCGCTAGGCTGTCAGCTAGGGTCTCTAAGGAGGAAGTCAAGATTGCCATTTTTGATATGGAAGCGTTTAAGGCCCCGGGACCAGACGACATCCAAGCTATTTTCTATTAGGAATATTGGGACCTGGTGGGGGATTCGATCTGTGATTGGACAACTTCTTTTAGGATCCCTCTCAGGTTAAGGATATCAATATCACTAATCTTGTCCTAATTCCCAAATTGGATCCTCCAGAAAGTTCAAGGATTTCAAGCTTATTTCTCTATGTAATGTTAGCTATAAAATTATTACCAAGGTTATAAGCAATCGTCTGAGACTCATTGTGGGGAATATGGTGGGTAAGCATCAGTGCAGCTTCATTCCAGGCAGGCAGAGTAGCGATAATGTAATCATAACTCAGGAGGTAATTCACTCTACGAGGTTAAAGAAAGGAAACAAAGGGTGGATGGTAGTTAAAGTGGATTTGGAGAAAGCCTATGAGATGTTAGAATGGAGTTTCATCAGAGACACTTTCCAAGTCATGGGGATTAATACTAGCCTAACTGATGCTATCATGGCTTATATCACCAGGTGTTATGGAATGGCGATTCAACAGACAATTTCTCCTCTTCGAGGGGTATCAGGTAGGGAGATCCCATATCTTCTTACATCTTCATTCTATGCATGGATCGCCTCGCTCATGTTATCCAGGATGTCGTGGATGAGGGATCTTGGAGTCCCATCAGTCTCAACTCGAGAGGCCTTAGATTGTCTCACCTTTTTTTCAAATGACCTGATTTTATTTGAAGAGGCATCCAGTTTCCAAGCAGATGAGATTCTAAAATGCCTGGATAGATTATGTTCTGCCTCAGGCCAAAAGATGAACAAGTCCAAGACGAGGGTTTGTTTTTCAAAGAATGTGCCGTTTTTCTCAGCTTATGCTATCAATCGACAGATGGGGATTGTATTGACAGGTGACCTTGGAAAATACTTAGGTGTTCCTCTGTTACATAAGAGGGCCACTTATGTGACTTTTGCCCCTATTCTGGAAAAGACTCAGAAGAGATTGGCAAGATGGAAGAAGGGATGTTTAAACATTGCTGATCGAGCCACTTTTATCAAATCAATTTTATCTGCGCTGCCAGACGAGTCTTTTACCCAAGAGACTGGTTCAGGAGATAGAAAAGAAGAGTAGGGTTTTCTTTAGGGCGACACCTGCGAAAATAGAAAAATTCATCTGTTGGCCTGGGATAAAATCACTAGAGAGAAAAGTGATGGAAGGTTGGGAATCAAGGATTTGAGGAGGCAGGATGAAGCCTTCGTGTTGAAGCTTTGTTGGAATCTCACCATGGAGACCGATACTTTTTGGGTGCAAGTTCTCAGGGCGAAGTATAGTTGTGGATCAGGGTTCTTGCCATTAGTAGGAAAAAAGAGAAACTCCTCTCTTACGTGGAAAGGAATTTGAGAGGTATGGCAAAAATTCAAACAGGGAGTTGGAGTCAAACTGGGTAATGGAGTCAAAGCTTCCTTTTGGTTTGATAACTGGTCTGAGACTAGTATGCCTCTTATTGAGCTTTTCCCTGGTTGTGAAGCCATGGCTGACTGAAGTATAAATGTGGCTGAGTTTGTCACTCCTCGGGGGGAGTGAGATCACAGCAAGTTGGCGGTTTGGTTACCTTCCCATGTTGTTGCCCAGATCATGAGTACACACCCTCAATGTGAGGAGAGAGGAGAGGATAAACACTTATGGAAACCTGCTACTGACGGTTGTCTCTCTATTAGATCTGCCTATCTTTTTCTGTCTGCAGGTAATCGACAGCAAGGAGACCCTTTCTGGAAGAAGCTATGGCAATGGCCGATTCCGGAGAAGATCAAGAGCTTCCTCTGGACCTTTGCTCACAGGAGAACCCATACGGCGTAATTGTGGACTAGGTGGGGCCTTAGGGAGTCGTCAGCTTGTCCTTTTGGGTGCAACCAGGAGGAGACACCCATGCATCTGATTCGTGACTGCGTGAATGCTCAGGAAAGGTGGCTTTCAATTGTCAATCCATCATTGTGGGAGGAGTTCTCCTCCTTACAGGATATGGATTGGCTTACATGGAATGGGAAGAAGAAGGCGAGCAGGGAGTTCACTCATAAGCTCCCTTGGTGCTATTTATTCGGTTATGTGTGTTGGGATATATGGGTTGACAGGTGTAAACAAGTCTTTGGAGGGTAAGATCATATTGATTACTCGAGTGCTATTTCTTCGTTTTTTAGAGCTAGTGGTGATCAATCTATCCTTTATCTATGTAAATTCTATTCAGGGCAAAGTAATATACAACACGATGAGTTTAGTGGAAGACCTGGATTCTGTAGACTGGAAGTGGATGGCTCCGTGCTCAGCTCTGGTCAAAGTGGGTACGGGGGCGTTCTTCGAGATACCAATAACCGGTGGCCTGGTGGATTTAGTTGCAAACTCTCGAATGTGCCTCCAACTATTGCGGAACTTATTGCTATTATTCATGGTCTGCAATTTTGTTGGATGCGTGGATACAAGAATGTTAGAGTTATCTCAGATTGTATCGAGGCCATTAATCTAGCTACTCGAGGTTGTGATAACAATCACCTGTTTAAGGATGTAGTAGAGGAATCTAGGATGATTATCTTTAGAAACTGGAATGTTGTGTTTCAACATGTTCCTAGAGAGAACAAGGTTGTGGCTGACGACTTGGCCAAGAGGGCTCATGATTTGGTTGGTAATTTTGTTATTTTGATCACCCTCCACCTTCTATTCATCTTAGGGTGGAAAGTGGGGATTCCTTTTCCCTTGAACTAGTTGTACTGTAATTGTTTTAATGTGATCCCTGTTTTCATTAAAAAAAAGAGTTTTGGTTTAATCCGTAAAACTACTTTCCTCCAATTCTAATTCCATTTCCAATTCTAAAAATTGACAAGAGCCACATTAATTGGTGTTAGCTTTATGCTGCTCTGCTCTTCATTCTTACTTGATCATTATCCAATTAAAATAGTTAATAATTAGAAAAGTTAGCCGTTGTTGGACCACATGGAATTAATCACTATTATATTGAAGATAATTACTTTCTTTTTTAATTCTGAAATATTAATTGATGAAGACTTTATGTGGCAAGGACATAAATTTAATTTGACAGAATCACATGGAACAGATCTTTTATTTTTATTATTAGCAAGCACATCAACATATGGGACGACTCATTCGAATATGTCACACCTAAAGTACACAAACACAAAGTACAGTGAGTCAAACTACACACACACACACACACACTCAGAGCTAGTTATTAGACTTTTGAGTTTTGAGAATGAGATACGACGCAAATGGAACCTAATCATACACACACACACACACACACACATATATATATATCTAACACTCAGATTTGCATTCAATAGCTTCAGCAACAGTCAAGAACACCCTTCCATCAATTTTTCTCACAAAGTTGGACGCCTTTAGCTTGTGGATTACTTCCCATGTGGGGCTTGCAATTGCCAACTGATATATAGCATCCATCCAGTACACACAGGTCAATGTGTGCGTTTTTATTGCAGAAAGAGATCTTTAATCAGAAGAGTAATATATATATATATATATATGTAATTACCTGCTTCCCCTGTGACACCAAACTTTGATGGAGTTCCTCCAGACAAGCAATTCCAGATGTATCGATGTTCACCAAATCTACCATAAATTTATGTTATGAGACCGCAAGGAAATTAAAATACTTTATTAGTGACATTAATTGTATTGCCAGCATAAAGCGTCCGTTGAAATTGTTAATATATATAAAAATAAATACGGCTCCATTCCAAAACGTAGTAGCCAATTAACTAGGGGGTTTACTTGGGTTATAACATTTCAATATATTTTATCTTCCAAATTCATAATTATCCCAAATTATCATATATTAATGGAGTTTTAACCCATCAAAAGTAATTCTAATTTTGCAGATGACCAGATGGGGTACTTTAGAAAAATCGGTTCACAATTTTTTTACAGTTAATTAACTTAACTAATACAGTGGATATCTACCAATCATTTAGCTAGCTTCTACGATTAGAGTTGAATGAAGTACTTGTAAGAATAACTTACTGGAGATGTCAAGAATCACGAGCTGTATGGTACTTGCGGTATTTCCTTTATCGTCCTTTAATTCTTCCTGAGCCACCCATTTGATGATCCTTTGGACGAAGTTTGAAAAAAAAAACAGTAATGAATATTAGGGTGCTGCTTCTATAGTAGCAGTTGATGATGATTTTTGTCCCCTAATTATGCAATGTGGGGTGTAATTATATTGAAAGTGACGAATCATATATAGAATATACCTTTCACTAACGAAAGTGGCATTTGCAAAGCAAAGCAAAGCAGATTTAAGGCGTATGATCAGGGTTCCAGGAGGCTTAACAGCCATAGGATATTGATGCACATCGCAAAACAAGTCAATTCCTGGAAGCTTTCCCAGAGTTTCTGTGCCAGGCCTAACTGAAATCAATATGATCTTCAAAAACGATATTACCACCTGCACCCATCTTACTTACATTATAACACAATCCATATATATGTATATATCATCCTTAATTATGGCAAACTTCAAAAACTAATTAAATTAATCAAGAATTACTGTTAATTACTACTATTATTGGATCTTAGTTGGGAACACCATTTGGAATATATATATATATATAGTTGACGACAACACAGTTGTTTATGATGAATAATGGTTCCCCAGATATTGGAGTTTCAACTGGGCACAAGCGTATGTATATCCATCGTCCATAGTGCATCCAATAATTAAGTTGGTGGGGCATATCCACACACACACACACACACTCACTCACTTTACTCCAATAGAAAAACATATCTAGAAGATATATACCATGGTTAATACCTGTGTTCCTCTGATTAAACACCTATCTAGAAGCTTTTTTTTTTGTTTTAAACATATTACCTCTCTCATGTCCAACATGTAAATTATCTTCTGAAAGAAATTTTTTGATCTATCACATAAGTCACCTAGAGAGTTTATTAATTATCATTTTCTAATTTTATCTTTATTTATTTATTGGTGGTACACATTGGATATCAAGGAAGGAGAGAGAGGTGAAATAGACTTGAATAGGATTAAAGTTGAAAAAAATTTAATATAAATAAAATCTAATGAGTTAATCACTATACTTGCAGAATTCTAATGAAACATAGTTGAAAGGGACTAATATTTTGAATCAGAAGAAGCAATTGATTAAAATAATAATTTTATGAGTTGTTCCATAAATGCCCCTTATAAAGGAGGTTTGGAAACCCAACTTTAAAAATAGTACTTTAAACAATAATAGAAGGCAGTAATTAATTTATTTAGTGGCGTATGAGGGAGACATATTAGGATTTATCATACATTGGTTGCTCCAATATTTCATCAGATGTGAACTGTCTAAATTTTATTATTATTATTATTATTTTTAAAAAATAATTATTATAATGAGTATTGAATCTTAAATAAAGATAATCTTTTACCTATCATTTTTTAAAAAAATTATTTAAAAAATATAGAGCAGATAGACATGATGAGACGAAGCCACAAGTTTATGAAAAAGAGCAAAAGAGAAATAGGAACAAGAGGTGGGAAAGTGGGGGGGGGGGATGAATGAATGGCAGGCATAGGTACCGCTAAGAGGAGCGCAATCTCAACAGAAGAGAAAAGCACACCGAAGAATGCAGAAGAGGAGGCGACAAAGTCAAGCTTGTCAACTTTCCAGATTCTGTAAGCTTCGGAGATATCTATGAGCCCTGGAAGAGCAGAGAGGATGATCGAAGCAAGAATCGCAGTAGGAGTGTAGTACAACAGCTTCGTCAAGAATTGCAGGCATATCATCACTGTGATTCCCATCACAACGTTCGACACTAACGTTTCACATCCCGCCGCATAATTCACCGCTGTCCGTGAGAACGAACCTGCTTCATCATGTTAACTTTGATCATACGCAGTATTAATAGTACATGAGCTTGCTTTTGTGTGTGCATGTGTGTGTGTATATGTGAGGTTAAATTGAACAAAAAAGAACAAGTTAATTACCAGTTGCAACATAGCAAGAGGTGAAAGATCCGATGATGTTGGTGAGGCCTATAGATAACATTTCCTTGTTTCCATCAATACGGTATCCTCTCAAAGATGCAAAAGATCGGCCAACAGCTACAGATTCCTGTATTCCCAAACCAATTGATTCAGAAAAAAATATTACCTCTGATATTTAATATAATAACTAGTTAAAACTGGATTTGATCCAAAAATTATGTTCTCATTCCATTTTTATCTTCTAAATTATCATTTCTCTCCAATCTAATAATTCACCTAATTAATAAATAAATGTTACACATGATATTTTAGGGAGATCGTATCAGATTCCTTCGAATTAACCAATTTGTTTCACTTACTCTATATATACTCAAATTAGTAAATAACTTTTATATTAGAGATTAGACAGAGATTATATTATGACAACTTGATATGTAGTATATATCAATTAAGTTGTGTGTGTGTGTGTGTGTGTGGAAGGAGGGAACTAACAGTGAGGGCAACGACAGCAACAACTAGTCCGATTTTGGCTACTTGTGTGATATGGGGGCTTTTGAAGTCAAGCTCATTGATGGAGCTTGGGTTCAATCCTCCTTTAACGTGTTTCACAATAATGACTCCATTTTTGTCAGCTCTCGTCATAAAAACAATAAGAGTTGAACCTATCACTGATACGAGAGGTGAGATTGCAGCAAGCCAGAACAGCTTCCTCCTCCTTTTAGCCTGCCGGAATATTAATTATCAAGTCTTTAATTTCATCAGTAATATTGGAGTTCATCATAAAATGAGAAGAAAAAATTGATCAATGATAAGGAAATCACTCACCACAAATCTAGTTGTTAGAATGAAGATCAGGAATGAGGATCCCAGGAAAAAATTACGAGGATTCCACTGTATTTGAAGAGATCCCAGCAATTATATATAACGAAGATTAATGAATATACAGACTTATTATATATGCATGTGTCTCGAGAAATATTTGAAGAGAAGTAACATACAGGATGTTGGAATGATGTCCAGGCAGCTTTGAGGACAGAGATAATGTCGGTCTTGTTGGTAAAATGAGACATACCAAATAGCCCCTTCAACTGTTGAAGTCCGATAACAATGGCGGCTCCCGCCATGAATCCGACAATAACAGCATGCGACAGAAAATCCACAAGGAACCCCAACCTGTTAGCTCATTCATTGGATATATATATATATATATGATCAAGTGAAAGAACAAAGGAATAATTAATTAACAAATTAATTTACGTAACGTAGTGTGATATCGACCTGAAGAGGCCAAAGGCAGTCTGAAATAGCCCAGCGAGAAGAGTGGTAGTCAAAACAAGCTTTGTATAACCAATAGGATCAGAGGCAGGATCTATTAACTTGTGAACCATAGAAGACAAAAGAAGCGAAACCACGGCCACTGGTCCTACTGCTATATCTCTTGAACTCCCCATAACAGCATATATAAGTGGAGGCACCACACTTGTGTCTGGTCCAACAACATATCAATTTAAACATCAAGCTAGCTTTGATCTCAGTCACTGCTATATATATATATTGATAATATATCTAATGCCACTTACAGAGACCATATTGAGGATCCAGGTGTGCCAAAGTCGCATACCCAATGCTCTGTAGGTAATAACATTAGAATATAAACAGCAGATTAGATTGTAGTACAAAAAGAATTATTATAGATAGGCATATGTATGTGTGTAGGGACCTGGGGAATGCAGAGACTGGCAATGGTGAGACCAGCGAGGAGATCGTTTCTGAATTTAGTGAGAGAATAGTGACGGCCCCAATTAAGAATAGGGAAAAGAGCCTGCAAGAGCGAGAGACCAGCCTGGTCTCTGAGAGAAGAAGAAAGCTTGTGCCGATACTTAGAAAGAGTTTTTGTGAGGGAATCAGAAAACGAGGGAGGCTCAGGAGCATTGAGCACCCACTCGGATCTCATCACCACGACGTTGTCCGGAGAAGCCATTTGATTTGATTGAAGTGTTTGGGGGAACTCTCGTCCCAGAAGGGGCCTCGCTATTCTCTCATATGAAACCAGCTGATGGTGATTCTCAAGTGCTCTAGTCTTTTCAAGTTTGAAGGTGATGAAGCTGAAGGGCTCATAGTTTGAAGCATCTTATATATAGACCTAATTAGACGCATACCTCTACATATGCTTCCTTTAATTTCCTTAGAATATAAACAATTCAACTGTTGATGAGGACTCATTAGATTCCCTGTCTATTCTATGTTTCTGATACAAAAGAGCACCTTGGTAATATTGGAAGTATCATTTCCTTTCGAAAGTAATCCGTTATGTGCAAATTTTATTGGTGAGCAATCTTTAAATAAATTTGTGAATATTTTTTAAGCCTCAAATTATACCCTAACCTTGGTGATCTGGGACACATCTCATATAAACTTTCTTTTGTAACAAGAGAAGAATTATTGATTGATTGTGATTTAAAAATGAAAGTTGATTAGACCATATTGACTGTGCGGTAATAACATCAATCAAACACTTGTGATAGACACACCAAGAATTATATTCAAAGGTAATTAGTGAGCATATGTTCAATTCACACTTCAAAAGGCTGTCCCAATTTTGCAATTTGAAGGTCTTGGTGGAAAACCCTGTTGATATCCTCATCACTAACTACTATATACCCTTTCAATTAATTTAAGGATTAATTCATTTCTCTTGTATTTGTCACTCAATAGAATAATGACTTATAGGTTCTTGGTTTAGTCACAGAATATTCTGATTTCTAAGGCGAATAATAACATGACACATTGATTATCAATTATAATATTCTAAAAATCCACTCGAAAAATTGTAATATTCTAAAAATGGTCAAGTTGTGTACTTTAATTAGGCCCTTTTATATAAAGTTTTTGTTTTGCGTGGAGCACAGGGGGCACTCAATCAAAAATCAATTTTCCCTAGCTAGGAGTAGGGCTGATAATACGGGTTGAGGCCCTCCAACAAGTGGCGGGTTCAAGCGGGCAAAAGCCAACCCGCCACACCCAACGCGTTACCTTTATTTTTTATTTTAAAAATAATATATTATATATTTTTCTTATATTTTTTATCTTAATATTTTTTCAAAGTATGATAAATAATATTTAATACACTAAAAAATAGTGTAGAATATTTTATTTTTCATATCAACTTTCTATAATATTAATTTAAAATTATAACAATGTATAAATATTTATATTTTTGTTTTAAAACATGAAAAAATGTTATTATTAAAAATTTATTAATAGAAAAAGAATCAAGAGTTAATTAATATGATATAACTATACAATCTTACGAAAAAAAATTGGACAAAAAAAGAAGAAAAAAAAAGAAATTTATTTTTTTAAAAAAATATTAGCCCGCCAACCCGTCAGTGGAGGTGAGAATTGCATCTCTGCAACCCGCCTACAGGAGAGGGGTTGGCGGGCTAGCCCGCATTACCAGCATTAGCTAGGGGGAGCGTATCAAAACAGGCAAATAAAAAATATTGTATTGTTAAGATAAGAGTTAATTAATTTTTTCAGAGATTAAAGAATTTAAATACTTTCATTAAAAGTGTTCATTTATGCATATTATTGAATTATATATCAATTTATAATTTAAACAAATTAATTTTGAGAAAATGGTAAATATAGATACCTTGCAGTTATTTAACTTTCTTAACAAAATAAAACAAACTCTTAATAATGAGTGGAATTAGTATAAAACATTAAAATTACATTTTTTTAATGCCACTAATTAATTTTTATAAGTTTACCAATTACCATATGCACTTCGGAGTTTCAAACTGCAGGTTTACATATATTTGGAATCTCTTTACCCTAAATTTTTCCCTTCTCTTTTATTAATAACATATATAAGAATTATGATCACACTGATCATATATACAATTATTCCATTAATATTGCCAGCTGCAAGATTCCAATAACTTGGTCGTGCGAAAACTATTATCATGTTTAAGAGAATCTATACATGTTGTGTCATTCTTATCTTTGTTACGTTCTCTTAGCCCCACCTAACACGATAGATAGTTCCAGTCTCAGATAAGACCAATATAACACGATAGCTTTGAAAGTTCCGATGAAAAATTATACTTCAGAAAAAAGAACTTGTTTGCAGCGATTGACCTCCATAGCATTGGAATCTTTTTTAGTGACTAAGGCAAAGTTGTAGAATAGTAGTAGAGTGAGAGTGGTATCAAATTCTTTGGTTTGACAGATCAGCCATCGGATTTTACATTTATATCATCTTTAATAAATGGCTATAAATCTTAAGATTCACCCTACATTTCTCCAAAAAAATGATTTTTGATTTACGATTAGTATCCTAATTTTACAAAAAAAATCATATGGGTTGGATTCTGCAGGCTCATCAAGATCAGAGCATGCCTCAGACTCAAAAGGCATCTACAAAAGTATTTATAGATCACCTACCAATAAGATCATATCATATGGGATTTGAAATAATAATATTGTAAGTTATTAGTAATTTACTCACCAACTGGACCAACTTTTCGCAATTTTAATGCTAACCAAACAAGAACCATATATATACACGTAATAAAAGCTTTATTGAGTTAACCCATTACTTAACAACCAAGCAATCACGAGTGAGATGGCCACTAAACAAGTGCAAGCACTACATGACACACCAGCGCCATTATTCGTTTCTCATTCATCATTGAACTAATCTTTGACGCATTTTGCAGATCCCACTGTAAATACCTCATACCAGTCCTATCCAAATCCTAAGCCAAGTTTCTAGAGACAGAAAGAGGCAACGACATTATAAGAGGAAGTTTCAGATGATGATGACTACTGCTGGCTTTAGCAGTAAACAACAATTTATTAAGTTACTAGTACAATGAAATTCAGTCATAACTGGAACACACACATTGTTTTTACAGCTTGATGTGTTCCCCATAATGAACTAATATTTATGAAGAGGAAGGTGCTTTTATTTAGTCCTCCCGAAGTAAAACTGTAATCGGAAGACTATGGTTTTTTTAAAGCAAGAAACTGATAAAATTTTAAGTGAGATTGATTCTTGATCTTAATTTGAACTCTAACGAAAAGATATTTCTGGATGCGTGGCAGCCATTTTGGTGTTAAGACATGCCTCAACAGCTTCTGCTACAGACAGAAAAACCCTTTCTCCAATTTCGTTGACAAATTTAGCTATTCTCAGCCTGTGAATCACTTGCCACCTAGGATTGGCAATGGCTAACTGAGAACAAACAAGAGAAAAGAAGATAGATGTATAAATATAACTGTCATAGTAATTAAGAAATCTTCAAAACATAAAGTGTGAAAAGGAAATAAAGTAGACTAGTTTCACCCGCAGGCCATGTGAAGCCAGACTAATATGCAGCTCCTCCAGAGAAGCAATCCCCGCTGTGTCAATGTTCATGAGACCTATGATAGTGATTTCAAATGGAAAAATAAAAAAACATTAGAAAGGGTTCAATTTTATTTGGAGAGTGCTTTCTAAAAAATAGTACGTCTGATCCTAAATATAAAATCCCTTCTTTGCAAGTCTAGAACCACGGGAGCAGCTAATTAAAGAGCTACGGCATCATGCTTTCTACGGTGATGCTTACTTGACAAGTCAAGGACAACGTATTTGAAGGAGCGTTGTGCTTTGGGATCTTCCACAGCTTCGTCATCAACCACTCGTCTCTCAATTCTTTTTAACACGACAGACAAAAATATTGTCTCAAAATCACAGGAAGGACTGTCTAAGCAAAAAAAAAAAAAAAATAACAGCGGAGAGGTAGAAAGTGGTTACTTAGATGTACCTTTTCTTGATAAGATTGGAATTTGCGAAACAAATACAAGCAGATTTGACACGGACTATTAAGACTCTAGGAATCTTAACAGCCATAGGATATTGTTCAGTATCACCGAACTCATCTGTGCCTGGAAGTCTTCCAACAATTGCTATCCCAGGTTGAATTGATATCAGCATTATTTTCGCAAATGATATGATAACCTGCACTATGTATATATATTAGTCCACCCACATCATTTCTCCTTTTCATTTTAAGGTTTTTTTGTTACTTCTATTCACGGCATTATCTAGTACTGAATTCAAATATTGATCCATCACATTTTGATGAATTAATTGTTTTCACTAAATCCAACTCTATTAGTTTTAATGTTAAATTTGGATCTATGTGATTTTTCTTCGGACTTAAAAAGGCCCAAGTAGTAATGCTTAAAGAAGGTCTCAAATGGTTGTGGAAAAAAATAGGAACATCTTACATGGAAACCAAATGGGCGGAGTCTAAAAGTGAAAGCCCAAAACTCCCCAGCTATTGGCTAAAGTGTGTTATGTAGGTCCAATCTTATCCGTGGAGTATAATACAAAAGCCAGTTCATGGGTCTGCTAGAGACCAAATATCAAGATTTCATTAAAGAATAATGAGTTGTTTCAAAGGTCTAAGATAAGTTTGGGATTTGGGTCTTCTAGCAATTGTAGCTTGGTGTTTTTCCAAATCAAGAGCACGATGGAATATCGTTGAGAATTGAGATATGTAACTGAGGCACAAATATCTTAAAGATATCATGTAATATATATTATAATTAGTAATTTATTAAACTTCATAATTAATTAATTTATTAAACTTCAATTAGATTTTATATTAAAGATCCTAGTTATATATAATACACGTACATGCATAACAACCTTGATCGAGCTCGTATATTGAACGCAATCATCCTTGTATCCTAGAACATTATCCTTTAAATCTATAGAGAAATTGAAAAGAGAGGAAATTAAATTACCGCAGTTAAAAGGCCAGTTTCCACAGAAACAAACAAGATGCCGAAGAAGGCTGAAGCGCAAGCCAGGAAATCAATCATATCAACCTTCCAAATGTGTACAGCTTTGTTGACATCAATGATCCCTGGTAAAGCAGAGAGAATCATCGAAGCTAACACTGCCGTTGGAATGGAACGCAGCCATGTTTTCAAATGTTTCAGTGAAACCAGCACTGTGAGAGACATCACTATGTTCGACACCATTGTCTCCGAGCCACAGCTATAGTTTACCGCAGTACGTGAAAATGAACCTGCACAATTCAGTTCAGTTCAGTTCAGACATACTAGTAATTGCTTGCTACACAACACTACAAAAAATACACTTTCAGTGAAGATAAAAAAATCTCTAAAAGTTTGACTTTTGACAATAATATTGAGAAAGTAGCTAGTGTAGGTGGTAACCCTAATAGACTTTCTTATGTCGTGTCCATCCTAATTAGTTACTACACCAAACTAGTAGTTTTAGTTTTAATTTAAAAATCAAAAAAATTTGGAGAGAATATAAAAGTTAAATAAATTATTTATATTTATTATTTTGATCCAAACTAATTTTTTTGACTTATAAACTAATACATAATCTAATTATAAACGTAAATAAATATTTTTAAGTAATATATTCAACTTTCTCAATCTCCCTAAAGAAAGTTAACTGACTCTCATATTAAGAGTCAAAAGTAGTATACATTACTGACCAATTTGATATTCTTCTTTCACAATGTTAATAATTTAATGTACAATTAAGATGCAAATTTATCCTAAAAGTTTTCATTTATGAGTAAAGTTATCTCAAAAGTTTTTTTATGTTCAAGACTGCCTCAGAAATATTAAAATGGAGTAACGTTGTTTCTTAGTTTTAAAAATGTTAATTGTCTACGTTGACTTTTTTATTGAGTGGGGCAATACTTAAGAGACGACATTGAACCTCACAAAATTGAGACAACATTATTCCTAGGTAAAAGTTTTTAGAGCCAATATGCATCTCCACTATTCTACATGAGAGAAGTTTACCCGAGGCAACATAGCAAGAAGTGATAGATCCGACTATGTTTATTAGGCCTAATGACACCATTTCTTTGTTGGGATCAATGTTGTATCCTCTTAAGGCAGCAAAAGATCGACCAACTGCAATAGCTTCCTTTAATATATATACATATATATTGCACCACACAGATGAAATCAGTGAGACCATATTTATAAGGTGATTTATAACTATCAGAATTGAAATATGATTAAGTGGAGGGCCTTACCGTGAGTGAAATAATGGCAACAATTGAGACAAGAGCACAGAGGCAATGATAAAGAATTCTCTTATAATTTATCTGATTGCATTTGATACATTTATATATACAGTACGCAAGAATGCTAGAGTGTCTGACTGTTGAGAGAATAACAAACTAATCTAACTTAATTTGTTGCATAACTGTGATGACAGCTGTACATTTCAATAACCAAACTAACTAAACAGGTTTCTTTACATCTAATACCCCCCACAAGCTGGAGTATAGATATCAATCATGCCAAGCTTGGAAACACAATTATGAAAAGGACCAAATCCCAGAGGCTTAGTAAATACATCAGCAACCTGGTGAGTAGTGTGAATAGGAAGTAAACAAAGGAGACCAGCTTGGAGTTTATCACGAACAATGTGGAAATCCAATTCAATGTGTTTGGTACGCTCATGAAAAGTAGGGTTTGAAGCAATATGAATGGCAGATTTGTTGTCACAAAAAACTACAGCAGGGGAAGAGAACGGAATGTGAGCATCAGCTAGCAAATATAAGATCCATTGAATTTCCCTAGTGACAGCAGCTAGGGCCCTATATTCAGCTTCAGATGATGAGGCAAAAAGAGTGGTTGCTTCTTGGATCGCCAGGAGATGAGAGAGTCACCAAGATAGATACAAAAACCAGTGATGGAGCACCGAGTGTCCACACAACCTGCCCAATCAGAGTCACTGAAGGCTCTAAGGTGGAGAGGGGAAGAGGCAGGGAAGAATAAGCCTTTGCCTGGGCAGCTTTTGAGATATCGAAGAACTCGATATGCAGCCCGTAAGTAAGACGTCCGAGGAGCAGAAATAAACTGACTGAGCTGAGAAACAGCATAGGACAGGTCTGGACGTGTGGTGGTTAAGTACAAGAGTCGCCCAATGAGGCGCCTGTAACGAGAGCCATCAGGGAGCAAAGTACCAGAATCTTGTGACAGCTTTGTGCTGCGATCAAGAGGAGTAGAAGTAGGCTTGGCAGCAAGGAAGCCAGAGTCAGATAAGATATCTAAAGCAAATTTACGCTGACATATGGAAAAGCTTTGTTTGGAGCGCGCAATCTCAAGACCCAAAAAATATTTGAGGGGACCAAGGTCTTTTATTTTGAATTGACTGTCCAAGAAAGACTTCATTCTTGTAATTTCTGTCATGCCATTACCGGTGAGCATGATGTCATCAACGTAAACCAATAATGCAGTAAAAGATTGATGCTCAAGCTAATGAAAAGAGAGTAATCAGACATTGATTGTTTATATCCAGATGCAACAAGAGCAGAGGAGAGCTTAGCATGTCATTGGCGACTAGCTTGCTTCAAACCATAGAGTGACTTGTGAAGTTTACAGACCAAATTAGAAGTAGATGTAGAAAAACCAGGAGGCAAAGTCATATATACTTCTTCATCAAGATCACCATGCAAAAAAGCATTATTAACATCCACTTGCTCCAAAAACCAGTTATGTGCAGCAGCCAAAGCCAAGAAAAAATGAACAGTGGTAAGTTTAGCCACAGGTGAAAAGGTATCAAAGTAGTCCACACCTTCAACTTGTGTATATCCTTTTGCAACTAAACGGGCCTTTCATTTGTCAATCTCACCATTTTGTTTGAATTTTGTCTTAAACACCCATTTGCAACCAATGGGGCGCTTACCAGCGGGCAGTTCAACTAGAGACCAAGTATGATTGTGCTCTAAAGCAAGGATTTCAGCTTGCATAGCAGCTTGCCACTCAGGGTATTTGACAGCTTGATGGTAAGATCGGGGTTCCAAAGGAATGGAGATAGACAAAATAAAATGTTTGTGACAAGGGGAGAGGTGGTCATATGATAAAACAGAGGATAAAGGATACCTGGTGCCAGAATCTGATTTGGCATTACTGGACTTAGCAGAACCTAACTTAATAGAAGATGAAGATGCTGAAGTCAAGAGGGCACAATGGTAGTCACGCAAATAAGTGGGAGTGTGATGAGGCCTAGAGGATTTTCTGATTGGAATTGAAAGGGGAGAAGGTTGGGGATTAGAAACTGGAATAGATGAAGAGGAAAGAGGGAGAGGAGGATCAACAAGATCAGTTTGCTGAGGTAATGGTAAATCTGAGGAAGTGGAAGGAATAGAAGGAGTAAAAGGGA
>JANTPZ010094935.1:0-10616 GCA_025593235.1 Vachellia pachyceras | reverse complement strand
TCTCTCTCTCTTTCATTAATTAATGTGTACTATGCAATTAATATAAAGCTAATTGCACGGCTAATCTACCAATAGATTGCTATTGCTATGAATGTGAATGTAACACGTTGTGAGCGAGATCATGGATCCGGTTGGGAAAAAAGTCAATATGTGGATATGCTTGTGGTGTGTGAAATATATTATACTTCTCATTTTCATCCATTCTCATTTTTCTTGGGTTAATACAGTTTTTTATGCTTTAAATTTTAAACTATGCGTTTTGATCTTTCTGTAAAATAGTTTAAATTTTTATTAATTATTATGATCAATATTTTAAAGAAATGCAATTTAAAATACCGAAACATATACTTTAAAACTCGAAAGAACAAAATTAAAATGAGGATAAACTTAATCAAATTGCATTAACCCTATTTTTTTTATGAAACGTATATTAAAGAGTCAAATCTATAGATTTAATGGATCCTAGCCTCCAAGGCCTAGATATTTATTAAACTTTTCATAAGAGTTAAGTTTAGTACTAAAAAGGAAGGATTAATTAATGGACAAAATACTTAAGTAGGTTAAAAATAAAAAAAATTATTTTTGTAACGAAAGTAGTGTTAAGGTACATTTAACATCATGGAGTATTTTCTAGGTGCATTGAGAATTCTTATGTATTTTTTATGTGTATCTAACACCCATTAAAATAATATTATGCATGGATTAGACCAGACATGGTTGATTGCCAACCCAAGATCTTGTTTGGTATATACCTTAGGCAAGACAACCTGAGGTCTAGTCTAATCCAACACTAGCCTCCAATTGGGTTGGAATGGACTGGGTCTGATGGAATGCTTAGACCAATCCATTTAAAGATTTCAATATAATTTTGTTCTTTTACCAGAGACAAAATTTTAAGCTAATATTACAAAGTTAACAATAAAAACCTAAAATACTAAAAAAAATATACCCTAAAATATTAAAATATAAGCATAAATAGATTATCTCCAATATTCAACAATAACAAGGATCATTATTAATATACAAAATAACAAGTCGGTTTGAGCACCTAGTTCTAAAATAGGTCATTATCAATCCAATCATGTCTTGTCTAACTTAATTATTTTGATTATTTGGATTGGAATAGATCGGACTACCTCGGATTAGACCGGATTGGACCACTGTATTTTTGCACATCCCTTCCTTAAAGTATGTTTTTGGAGCATCCAACATCTTACAATATTCTTTAAAGTATTCAACATACTGAAGTATTTTTTTCATAAGCATCTAACACCGTAAAATATTTTTTTGTGCATCTAGTACCCAAGCATAAAAAATACTTTAAGGTGTAAAATATACCTAAAAAATACTTTAAGATATTGTGTGCACTACAAAATACTTTAGATTTTAGTTGTACCTTACAAAATAATTCATAATGTTGGATGCAATTAACCATTGAAAGTAATGTGTTCTCACTTCTTATGTAACATCATTTATGGTTTAAGGAGGGTTATTACAAATATCTATGGTAACTGTAACTTAAATATTTAATTAAATCTTTAAAAAATGGTAGATGCTCTTCCAAATTAATTAATTAAAAATATAACTCCAAATAAATGTGAGATTTATGAATTTATATTTAATCTGATTCACGGTTATCCAAGAAGATTATAAATCCTCAAGGATAATGTAAAATTTTAAATGTAGATAACACACAGATAGAATAAAGTAACACCTTTTGGGTGATCCTTTCCTTTTTAATTAAACTTTTGCATCTGCTTTAAGAGTTTCACCATAATCAGTCCTTAATTTGTTAAAAAATAATCAAATAATTATAATATTCAAAAGGTTGTAAAACAATCGAATTTTAAAATATTTATATTTTAATGTGGAAATTAAGCGGACATGATCATCTCTTCCACGTCAACAACACGCATCTGTTAATTGTTTTTTCCTCTCCAATTAATTCTATATTTTGTTTGTTTATTATGCCTACCGAAAGTGACAAAAATTAAATAAATAATATTAATTAATAAAACATTTTTCTAAAATAAAATTCTGAATCGGATGCCTACGAAAGAATCTTAATCAAGCCAAGCGAGGGAGGATGCCATTTTTATTCTGCTGACGTGGACGATAACCCGCCTTTCCGGGTCAACCCGCATGATCATATAATGGAGCTTAGACCTTATGGTTATTTCTACCATGTTTGGTATGGTGGAATTGGAAATTGAATTAATTTTCTATGTTTGTATGGTGGAAATGGAAATGAAATTCAAAATGGGTAGAAATAAATTCCATGATGTAACCTATGGAATTGTATTCAATTCCATGGAATTGATTTTTTGGCCTCTCATTTTTTTTTATATTTATATCCATTTCCATCTCCATTTACATCTTCATTTCCACTTCCACCAAAATCAATTACAGCGTATCAAACGAGCCATTCGTTATTTTTCTAAAATTAAATTTAATAAAATCTTGCTATTCCTCCCCCTCCCATTCTCTACAAATTAAATAGAGGATTAATGCAAGTGTAAAATATAGTTTCAATATGACAAATTTAAATAAAAGTTATTAATTTATAATTTTTAAAATAAATCACATGGTGAGGATAAATACAACCAATGCGTTAGATTCATCAAGAAAAATGAAACTAAGGAAATTTATTTTATCAAATGTACATTAATTAAAAAATATAACCATATAAAAATATTTTTCAAGTTCAAAGCTACTATAAAATTAATTTTCAGATGATTTATTACTAGATTTTAAAAATAATAATAAATTTTATGATGGTTTCTGCTGAATTTTCTTCAGAAAAATTATAATTCATAAATTGAATTTTAACAATAATTATAATTTTAGATAAATGTTGAGGATAATGTTGGAGAATATCCTATCAGGATTCTAATCCAAGCTGGAAGAGAATAGTGGGGCCTACTTTATGCGTTGTTTCCTTGAAGCACCTCGCTGCCACTTGTTCTTTCCAACCTCTCCACTGCAAATAAAAATAATAATAAGTTTAAGAAAAGTTATATAAAATTTTTATTGCTTCTCAGGGATAAAACTTGAGAAAATTAAAATTCATTTTATACTCAAAAATAATGAGATTACTATATATATATAGTGAAAAAATCATTTCTTCAAATCAAAAAATTTTTTATTTTTAAAAATATTTTAATATAACAATTAGTATTCAATATTAGTCAATATTTAATATATTATCAGAGATTAATTGATCTCTTTTTTTAAGTGAGAATGAATGTTTACATCTTGTAACAGAAAAACTACATGGTGGAAACTAAATCCTATTTAGATCATATTATTCAAATATAAATTACCACATCTATTTTTTAATATAAGAGTCAATTAATTTTTTTGAATAAGGAAGTTAATTGAATCAAATATTTATTATTTTTCTATAAAATAATTTTTGTGACTTATAAATTATAAATTGATATAATTTAATGATATACATAAATATTTTAGAATATATATTTTAATTAAGTAATTGATTTAGTTTTTTAATCTCTTAAAAAGTCATATAACTCTTATTAAGGATTGAGGGTAGTAGTTGCTATCAAAAACTCATTAGTTGTAAAAAAATTGATATGTAAGAAAATATATGCTAAATTTTACTATTTATAAAATTTAAACATGAATTATTTTATAATCAGTAATAGCAGTATCATAAAGAAGGAATGTTCTTCATTGTACACATTTTCTCCTTACTACAATATATATTTTAAAAAGCTATTATTATATTTTAAGAAATTTGTTACTAATTATTAATTTTATTTAAATTGTAATTTTTAATTCTGTAGTAAGTCTTTAAAACTTGGTATAATAACTTTAGTTTGTGGCATTTAACTTTGATTCTGTCGGTAAATTTAATGAAAAATTCATTATATACATTTATTTAATTTGTGTCATTTAAATAATGTATTTTTTGTAAAAGTTCCAAAATTATTATTATTTCACTTTTAATAGTCAATTTTCACCATTCCAAATTCTATCAAGTCATGTTGAGTCCTAGGAAATCTCAGTCAACGTTTTTATTTTTTAATTATTATAATTTAAACTTGAAATTTTATTTTAATGGCATCAAGTTAAGTTCCTTTCATTTAACCCAATCAAACTGTTTTTTGTTGATAAAATTAAATGCACAATTTGCAGAAGAGCCCTGGAAGTTTCTTTGATTTACATCATGAATTAGGTTTTGAATCTTCCATGGTTTCGGTTTTGATCCACAGATTGGCTTCAAAACTGGCCATCACTGAATTGACCTGATCACGGGAGTGTAATATATTTTCATCCCCAATATAATCAAAACAAAACATATATATATATATTATTGAGGTACAGATAAACATTAAAGTAAGCAAGACCTGCAACTGCTGCTAAATAAAATATTTCTTTTAAGAAAATTAGTACTGTTACATTAATGGTGTTTGGTTTATAACAATTGTCTTATGATTCGTTTGGTACACTGGAATTGATTTTGGTGGAAATAGAGATAGAAATGGATATACATATAGAAAAAATGGGGGGCCAACAAATCAATTACATGGAATTGAATACAATTCCATGGGTTACATTATGGAATTCATTTATACTTATTTTGAATTCTATTTCCATTTCCAATTCCACCTCCCAATTCCACCATACCAAACGTAGGAAATGAATTTCATTTCCAATTCCACCTCACAATTTCACCATACCAAACATACTAGTATTTATGTAGTACACATGAATTAATTGGTTATTTTTCAATTTCAAGCATTGTCAAATCTAATTAGAACACTAACATTTTTCTTTGATGTGTGAAAACTATATGCCCCGTTTGGTATGCAAAATTCATTTTGATAGATATAGATATGGATGTGGATTTGGAAATGGAAATGAGGTTTAAAAGTATGTTTGGTATGTCATGGAAATGAGGTATGATTTTTAGATGAAAAGACCTAAAAGCCCTTCTAAATTAAAAAATTTTTTTTTTACTTTTAAAGCTACCTAAATCAAATTAAAAAAATTTAAAAATTTTTTTAGATGGAATTATCTCCATGGATTTATAAATCCAAGCTTTTGAGATGGAATTGTAACTCCATGGTTTTGGTGGAATTGGCTTCCATGTGGAAGCCAATTCCATGGTACCAAACATGCATGTGGAAGCCAATTCCTTGGTACCAAACATGCATGGATATGGAAATCAATTCCATTTCCATATCCATGCCTCCAAATTCCATGATATCAAACGTGACCTATATACGATTATATACAACGATCAAGGCATAGACAAACAGCTAATACTAGCAATGAAGGCCTCACTTAATGTGGATGGATCTATGCTCAGAGATAACCATTACAGTGTGTATTTGGGAATTTCGTTGAGAGAAATAAGTTACGGCTTCTGTGGTGATTTTATGGATTTTACGGATTTCAAAATGGTTTTTATGGATTTCTAGATGGTTTTTACATATTTCGAGATGCTTTTGTCTTGGCCTACATACACCGGACGGAAATGAGTTCTCAAACAAGCACATAATTGGATCAATGGTTATATATGTAAGCTCATAACTGTTCAACATTTTAACACTGAACTTCTCGAAACGTTGAATGGCCTTAGCAATGAATTTCGGTATTTATTAAAGAGAGAGGCACTTAATAATGTTGCAAAAAAATGAAAAGGCAAAAAAGAAAAAAAAAAGAAAGAGGATAATTAGGATATTACAAAACGTGTCATAGTTGGGTGGTAATATTGTATCCGTTTGGGAAAGCGGTAGAAAAATACTTTTATACAAGTCGAAGTAAATATGTGGAGAATATTATCTCGTTCTGCGAAAAAATATTGATGAACGTGTTTTTAGGGAGTAAATAAACTTTTCCAAACATCCATATTATTGTTTTGGGAATTAAGACACAAAACTAAGTTTTGTTTGCTTATGGGAAAGACAGTTCTTGTGGATAAGCATTGATTCACCTCTTTGTTCTGTTCTTCTCTTTTAAATAATCCTTTTTAAATTGTCTCAACTTGCCTAACTATACAACAATCCAAACCAACATTTCAACTACTTCAAATGTCTGTTTATTATTTATTTTTCTTCTCCGTGCATATTTAAAAATTTATGATATAATTGAGAGCACTCAAATAATTAATAGAATAATTTTATGAATGTAGTTTTGTTTCTTAGCATGTTGAGCTTTTATCACTCATATAGACCCATAATCACTAATTTTTTTTTTTAAAAAAACCAGTTAATTGAGAAAGATACAAATTTCAACAATAAAATTGCCTTTGTTTAAGTTTGATAGTAGAAAATTAAAATTAATATAATACATATTATCATTAATTTATCAAATAACTAGGGGGAAAACATGTTAATTTGAAGACAAAAACACGTGGTTAGCTAATTCAACTTACGATGGTTCAATATGTGTGTTAAAACATATGATTTTTTATATTTTATATAATGAATAGATAATAGTCTAATCATGCTTATAAAAGTAAATAAAAAATTAGTTGAGAAATAATTATTGCAATTTGACAATTTGTGGGCACTAATTTCTAAGTCAACCAAGTCAACAAGGTTGTCTTCTACGACTTATTCAACAATTCAATAATTGATATTTGATCTGCAACACTATTTGATTGATCCTATATATCTATATCTATATATATATAGAAGTGAAATATTGGAGAGAGAAAAAAGGAAAATTTGCATTCAACTTTTAAATAGAAGAATTAATGAATGAAAGATTCAAAAATTCATAAAATTATTATAAGATCCCAAAAGTAATTGTTGAGATTGTCATTAAAATACATAGAAGTGGAGTTGGTACGCGTTTATATACAAGTCATGTGAAGACTTGGGCCGATTTCAATTATGAAAAACTTGTTTATATTTATATAAAGAATATTTTAATTTAATTATTAGAAGGACAAAAAGTCAATCGTTTTTATTTGATTTTTTGTGTTACTAATAATCTGATTGTTAAGCAAATGCTAAGGATCTTTGACCATGAATGGCTGTATTTCAATTGTTTTGTTTCCTAATTTCTTATGTTGCTGTTCTTGTACAAGAAACAATAATTGTTTAATTAAATTTATACACACACACACACACACACACACTTGCCTGGTGAAATTTTTAAGATATGGATCCAATTGAAATAAGTCAACTTTCTTTTTTCTATTTTTTTATATTACAAATTTATTAGGTGACTTGCAACTTGGGTCCTATATATAGACACACACAAACATATATATATGTGAATATATGTGTGTGTATAAGATCTATCGTTATTATATATTCATGGCATCACGAATGACATGAGCAAGCATTATATTAATATCTCAAAGAATGAAATAGATTTAAAAATATTATATATACATATATAAATAGGACTAAAATTACATCCAGCTTTTGTGGTGAGAAAGAAAATAATTTTTGGTATCCTAGCTTTTGCATCACTTTTTGTGTCTTTTTTTATTATTTTTAGCTTATTCCGTTCATATTATTTAAGGCAAAGTCAATAATTTGATCTTTGAAGCATAAAATTTCGTGCTCTGATACAACCTGTTTACCTTTTAAAGGCTTCAAATTCAGATACTTTTATATGGTTTGTTTGGAGAAGAAATTAATTTTTTTTGGATCAAAATGTAATTCTGCTTGTTTGGTAAAGCGTTGAAGAGAGTCAAAAACACGTTTAATAGTGTTTCCGTAAACAAGATAATCTCCTTTATATATTTACCTCGACTTATACGTGTAAAAGTACTTCTCTACCGCGTTTCTAAATGAACACAGTATATAAAATTTGGAACATGTTCAATTTCAAACACACCGTCTTCCACAACTTGAACTTATAGGGCCTATTTGGTTCAATCCTATTAATATGGTAATTGATCCATGTCTAGCATATATAATTAGTACGTTAATATATATATACACACACACACACATAGCGCAGTTAAATTAGGAAATTATTTCTTAAATAACTTGCCTTCTACCCAAATTAAAATAGACAAAAGAATATCTTCTCTATGTGATTAGGTTTACAGTATCTGAAATGTTTGACCATCGATTAACAGTTCTTGATTCGGATATATATATATATATATATCTCTCTCTGCAATTAAGCCTAACTTAGTTAAAATGAACACTTTAAATCACAGGAGAATTCTGATACGTATAAAAAAGGCTGACCAAACAGATTGAATACCACACACATTCCTATAATATATTTTCATATATAAATTAAAGGACCTCAAAGTTTTTCTACAGTTACTAATGCATTATGTTTAGCCTAAATAGAAAAGCATATTAAACCGATGAATAATATGCCTAATTAAAATTTAAACTCATTTCCACCCAACATCTCATATAGCAGTTAATTTTCCAGCAGCTTTATCATCATCGATCTTAATTAATTATTGATCCAGTTAATCTTGATCATCATGCAAGCACCTGAATTAGGAACTTGTAGACTTATTATAGTATCACCTTAATAATTAAACAATAGGGTAATAATAATTAAATTAGACAGCACATAATCGTGTTTGTTACGTTGAAGAAGAATATAATCACCAATAAAAATAACTCCACATCTGAATAAGACTACTAGACATACAAAGTTAGTTAATTAAGCGTTAAACCTATTTTTAATCCATATACTTTATCTCGATTTGAGTTTTGGTCCGTCATATTTAAAAGTGGTGGTTTTAGCCTCTCAAATTCACTTTGTTTAAAAATGTTAATCCTTATAGTTTTAAAAAATCCCTAACTTTTGACCAATTTGAGTTTTAGTTTCTATACTTTGAACATGTTTTTGTTTTAATTAGTCCTTAAATTTAATAGTATTGATAAATGCCGTTAAATTTCTAAATCCTTATAAAATTATGGGATCAAAACTATATGTTTAAAACTTCATGAATCAAAACTAAGAAAAATAAAAAAAGAACGAATTGTTTCCATGTTATTGTATTATCCAGTTATTAAGTCATTTCATCATAATTAACGAAGTTAGCGATGCATAAGCAAAATTTACGATATTAACATCGGACTTATGTCATTTTAAAAATACGGGAACAAATAGTTTTAGACAAAGTGAAGTTGAAGGGTCAAATCTATTACTTTTAAATTTTAGAGACAAAAAAATTAAATTAAGGTAAACTAACTCATTGATCAACCATATAGACCAGTTTGAGGGTCGACAAACTAGAAACTTTGATGCAACATGATTTCTGGTGTTTGAACGAGATTTTCCAGTCAAACTAAGAGAGAGAGAGAGAATTGGACAGATGAGAAGTCAAACAAGTCATACTTTGATTGTGTTTATATGAGAAAGTGTGTTGGCAGAAAAAAAAAGTATATGAGAAAGTCATATTTCCACATATCATCAGTTGCTTTTAAACAAAACAGTCAACATAGAGATGTGTGGTTATGCATTATTAATTTGCATGGCTCAGTCAAATTCAACACTTTAATTATATTTCTTTCTTTTTGAATGACTTGGAAGGTACTGTTCTGTAGGTCGACTTCTTTTTTTTCCCTTTTTGAAAGTTCTGCAAGTCGTCTTTATTTATACTCCATCTCATTCTACGTATAAACTTCAAATAGCATAATTAAGTTAGTAAAAATTGGTTAAAAATGATAAATGTATAATGAATATATAACTTTTTTTTTTTCAAACATACTCTTTTTTATTTGAAAAGATATACGAGAGAATGAGAAAAAAATGAGAAAGATGCATAATTAATTGAAAGAAAAAACAAAAAATAATTGCTTTTAGTGCTGTTTTTTTTTTTAAAAAAAGTGTAGGATTTGTCATCCATACTTATTTCATAAAACTTGTTCAATTTATTAGAGTTCAAATTAATCAATTATATGTAGATACTTGTCCTTTAAGTTAAAATACTTCAAACTATACTTTTATTTTGTATATAACTCATACATAAGTCCCTTTAAACTTATAATTAATATTTGTTAGTTCCGGATTGTTGATATTAGAGCTTTCCTTATACTTGTATGTGTAGTTGTGATTAATTTTTCGATTATTCAACATGGATTTGTGATTAATTTTTTAATTGTTCAACTTGGAATTATCATATATATATATATAATACAATTCACTCTTTGTTATGCGCGCAATTAATATACGCATGTGATAGTCAAGATTCAAATTTACATTAATAATGTGTCTTTCAAATCACTAAGTTAGGCTAATCAGTATATTTCTATTAAATTAAACAACTGTTTTTAAGTAAAATAATGTGACAATGATATATAGTTAATTAGGTCTATTCAATAATTCCTGTAATTTCTAAATGCAACTTGAACATTTACACATCATTCTTAGTTGGCCTAGACGAAAGAATAAGAAGAAACAATTTTATAAGCACAACTAATATATATAAGTGGGTTTGAAGGAATGAGAACATCGGTATAAGTACAGATATTGTCGAGTACTAAACATTGATACATCTTCTAACGATGATTTAAAATTCGGTTCATCACATTACGATAGACTATGCCTCTCATTATATAAAACCTTCGATTGGTTGAATCTTCCATTTTATATACTCTTTATTAAGTTTAATTTTTCAATTTCACATTATGATATGAGACTTCTTACAT
>JANTPZ010094933.1:0-14076 GCA_025593235.1 Vachellia pachyceras | reverse complement strand
CGACTACGTCCGGATCCGACCCGCGTCGCGCACCTGGCATGGTGGGTGAGTCTCCCAACGGTGGCTGCTGCATACACAAGGCTCGAACTCGAGACCTTGCTTAAGCTGGAACAAGCCGCTTACCACTTGATCCAACCAGCCGTTGGTTGGATAAATACTTTTATCCAGCCGTTACTGCAAGTTAGCCTCGTCGTCTGCGTTAGGAACACAGGAGAAGATTCAGATAAAAAAGGAACATACTAGGCCCATTAAGGAAAGCGGTAGATAAATACTTTTACGTGAGTCGAGGTAAATATATGGAGGAGATTATTTTATTTTACAGAAAAACACTGCTGAACGTGTTTTTAGGGAGTACATAAGCTTTACCAAACAAGCACACTATCTTTAATTTCTTAACATAAGAGGTGATTAAATTTGCTGTGAGGTATTAAATAAATAAATTAATATAGTTATCATTTTTTCAACAAGAAAGCAATAAACCCTATCCTAAGAAGCGAGTAAAAAGATCATCATCAGGTGTGGCCCAGTGGGGAGCTGGAGGTTGTCCGTTACACCATTCGTATCTCGAGCGCAATACCCAATTCCACTTCCCATTCCCTCTGAAGTATGCTGGAGCTGTTGCTGATGAGACCACAATGGTCATGCAGCTCATTGCTGCCCTGTCCAATCAAACTGGTGGCTTGCTTCCTTCCGATCTTTGTTTTACTTATTGCTATTTATTTCACTTATAAATTGATTCATAATTTAATAATGTATATAAATATATCACAATATATTTATTACATTAAATAATTTATTTAGGCTTTTCAATTTTAAAAAAGTTAACTAGTTTTTATAATAAAATCCGGAGGTAGCATTACAATTCTATAAGAATAAAGAATGTGATATATGAGACATCAAATAAGTTTCAATCTCTCCGTTGTGCTTACACTTTTGATGACGCCTATGAGTTGAAAATCTCATGTATGATTATATAGAGTGGTAATAAATGTGACTTATCACAAACTTTTTCACTATCACCCTTAAAAATTCCAAATTCTGCCTTGTTGCAAGAGAAAGCTTAATTTATGGGTTTGAAATCACCTTTATGAGTTGATTCACTCGGTCGTGCATTCCATCAAGACCGCTCTCATTCTCCTATTCATCTATAGGTCCGTTTGAATAAGCAGTGGGAGAAGTGACTTTTTGGTAGAAGTTATTTTAAAAAAAGAATTGTGAGCAGAAGTTAAAAGTTTAACGTGATTTATGTTTGGATTAGCTTTAGAAAAGTGACTTTTTATGAAAAGGAGAAGCCGTTTGGATAAACGTTAGAGTTTTTGTGGCAAATTACGTAAAAGGATATGAATCTCATTAAATGCCACACGTTCATATATATTTTATTTTAGTTATTTATGATAATTTTAAAAATAAATACAATGATAAAAAATAAAAAATAGAATAAATGAAAATATACGTAAATTAGATGTCATAAAAAAAGAAAATTCTTTCAACTAACTATTAATATTACATAACTAATTGGATCATACAATTGTTTTACTAACTAATAATATAATATACTTAATTGGGTCATAAGTAGTTGAAAAGCTTCACATAATGAATGGAAATGACTTATGTTTTGATTGAAGAAGCATAAGTGACTTTTCATGGATTTGAAACTTATTTAAATAAATATTCAACAAGTTTGATTGAAAAATGATTCAAAATGATATAAAGCTGACTATGTTTATGTTTAATAAATAGTGATTTACAAGGAGCTTATTTCAATTTTGCCCAAAATTTATTATTTAATTTTAAGAATATAGTTTAATAAATATAAAAATTATTAGATTTTTTGGTAATTTTTATCTTTTCTAGTAATATATGATCTATTTTTCATTTTTATCTTTTTATATTTTTTTGTAATTTAGTATCCATGTTTTTTCAGTCTACCCCTCTCTCTCCACTTTTTTCTTAAAAGCCACACTTTTTACTTTTTGCCTACCATGGCTTTTCAAGAAAAAGCACTTCCACTAAATCATCAATCCAAACACTCATACATGGGGAATAAGTGACTTTTTCTCCTCCACCGTGGCTTTTTCTGCTGGAGATGCTGTACCAAACGAACGCTATGTTTAGCTATGAAAGAATTGTCTCCAACTCCTATGGAGCCCACTCAAAGTGCAAATGGCTCCTTCTCAAGTTTATCAAGAGAGAATCAACTTTATCATGCTACAGCTCCACCTTCTATGCATGTTACATTTCCTAATGCCACTCCACGGGTTATAGGACCATTCCATGAGTACCTTACCTATTGGAAAACATTTTCAGATGCACTTAATGATCAATCTATGCATTCCTTCCATGTTGTTCTTTTTCATTATCTCACTTAGCGGAAATGTTTTCCAGACGGTCATTGTCATCAAACTGTTCACTTTTGTTGTGGTTCTCTTTTTCATTATCTCACTTGTTGGGAAAGATATTCCGATGAAAACATCACATTGACTCCCACCCTTCCCTCCCCAACTCGCCTTCATTTTAACTCAGTCGTGAGTCGAGTTCTTTAATTGGGAGGGGGGAAATGATGGGAAATGGAATAATGATTTATTAGAATTTTCATATATTTAGGGTTCTTATCGTTACGAGGGAATATTTAGGTTTAATTTTTAGTGATTATCATCTTTTATCATTAACTTTGATTTTTTTCATTTAATTGTCAGTTTGTAGAATGTTTTGCAATTAATTTCTAGGGTTAGGTTGATGCCTATAAATAATACCTCAACTCATTTGCTTTATACGTTTAATAATTTAAATAATATTAGAGTTAACTTGAGGGGTTAGACTAGCGAGAGATAAAAAATTTTAAAAATAAATTTCATTACATTCACACAATCACACCATACCAAAATTGAAAATTCTAAAATTTAAATAATAAATTTCACTATTTAGAAATAGAAAAATAAAATATAAATACTTGTAAAATAAAAAATGTGAAAACCAACTATTTTGTTTCATTTTTAGGCTTGTTTGATGAGCCCGTTTGAACAACCAAAATCCATTTCTACGTTTACCGAGATAAAATTCCTCTCACATATTTACCTCAGAATCTGTGTATGTTCTTAAAAAAACCCTATGTTCGTCTCGGAAGGAGAAAAATGCTGTTTTGAGCCCCACAATTTCCCATCACATCACCTCCCCTCCCCTCTCTTCACCTAATCCAACGCTATGCCCTCACTCACATTTGATTTTACTGCCTTCTTATCTCACTGTACCCGTGACAGAGAACGGAAGAGGAGATGACAGAGCAGAGATAGAGAAAGGAAGAGGAACTACTACAGAAGGCAATGGGTCATGGTGAGTCAAACGGATTTGCCATGACCTGTGGTCAATAGCCTCGGACGGTTTTTTTACTGAATTGCTGAGTCACAAGCTGAATCGGCTGGGTCGGTCTGAGCTCTTGGACCATGGTTGAAGGTGATTGATGAGTGAAACACAGGGTTGGCGATAAACTGAAGGGGATATCATTGAGAATTGTGCTTTGCTGTTAGAAGAAGAAAAGAAACTGAAGCGAGGAACACATGATTCAAGAATCAAGAGGGGAGACACAGATAAGGAAGTAGCAAGCTGGGTGCGTATGAAGGTTCATAAATGTGATACTTTGATTATTGTGCGGACAGGTACGTATGTGTTGTTGGGAGTCGTTACCTATAATGGATAGAGCAGAGGATTGGTTCACGTTTCTGCCCGTTGCAGTGATGCAGTTTGAGTTTCCAGTTTATAATCTCATATATCATTAGTGTCCTTTGCTCTTAATAACAAAAGGTTCTATTTCTTGCCGGATAGAGCAGATGCGTTAACAAGGATTCAAGGTTCTTACTCTGAATCGATTAGAAGTTGTGGGTTTCGTTTTGTAATCTCAGGCCTTTTAATTTGAATTGGAACAGGTTCAATTTTTGGATGCAATGTGATAAGAAGACAATAAGACTATAATCATCATTCCTTTGAGTAAAATCAGCGAGACACTATTTTTTTCGCATATTCCAAATCATTCCGGCAAGAGGTTCGGGCCATTTTTTCCTTCAATAAAAAAATTCATTTTTTTCATGAAAAATAGAAGGTCAAATGGTCAATAAAGGTTTTTTTATTCATCTCTAGAGTTGAATATCTCATTTAAGAATTGTTTTTATCCAATATGAAGCAATCAATGGAAAAAGCAAATCCCTTATAATAATACATCATATCGGACTCGGTTAATAGATGGAGTGAATATATTTGTCATTTTTTGAAATCTCTCTTCTAATTTAATATCATGGTATGAGGTATATCTCTATTCAAGTTATAAAATTAAATAACTATAACTATTCTTAAGAATCCAAAGCTAAAATAATACTCAAACAACTCTTCCTTAGCATGTAAAACCAGTTACAAGTTATCTCTAAATTCAATGGTCACATCATCACTAAATATATAAAGAATAAGTATACTTTATCAAGTTGAAGCTCGACTCTAAATTTGGAATTATGTTTTCTCAAGAATGCTTCTTGTAATATGACTATCTAACTCTATTAGATTAGGAGCAGCTTACCTAAGTATGTTTTTTCGATTCACCGGGATTTGAGACTTCATATTGAGGCGACAATGTCTATTTTCGTCTTTCTCAGTAAGGTTTTGCTATGAGGAAGAGTGATTAAAGAAAAGTTGGCGGTCAATAGTATGTAGTGTTGTGTTTAATATATTTAACCTGTTTCTTCTTCTAAAAAATCACTGAAAGGTGAATAAAAGTTAAAAGCTGCATATCTATATCCGGAAGCTGCCATCTATATATAATGATCACCACACAAATGACAAAACATGAACAATACGAGGGAAAGCGTTAGCCAAGTGACTCGTTGAAGATGAAATAGCATTATTTAATGGAGTCTGGGATTCACCTATGTTGATTTTGCAGGGCTCTTTCTCTATCTTATACACCAAGACTATATCATGAATTGAATTTCTAAAACAGTAATAAATAACTATATAGATAAAAGCTACTATGGTTTCAATTAGTAGGGACATGTAAATCTAATATTAATGTTTTATATGGAAAACTGAATCATACTTAGGAAAGGATTAAAATAACTAACTCATAGTCTGTTATACATTTTATTATTTTATGAGCTGACTGCAATGTTCAGAACTTTTTAGAATGTTTAGCCCTAGAGTTAAGAGTAACAAATAAGTGAACATATTGGTTAATTTGTCAAACTCTCTAAGTGGATGTCATTATTATATGGCAAGTTTGGATTTTCTCCACTTTCTTGGTGTTTCTTTTGGGCTAAACTATAGGCATCCCTCTCTTAGAGGTAATCTGTTTGAAGCACTATCGGATACTAAATGTGAGCACTTCCCCAAACAGGGATTCAAATCTTGATTCGTTATGAGATATTAACCCATTTTATTAAACCCAACCCCTGATGGTCTCTCTCCACTTTCTTTTCTTTCTGTCTTGGTCACAAAGTATTTATGCATGAAGGGATTGGGCCTAGAATATGGTCCCAAAGAAGACCCGAGACAAAATAGGTCAAGTTATGAGCATAAGACAAAAGGCTATGATCGAGGAGGCATGGAATGATTTGGATTCTGGCTCTCTCTCTCTCTCTCTCTCTCTCATGGAATGATTTGGATTCTGGCTCTCTCTCTCTCTCTCTCTCTCTCTCTGTGAAGTACTGAAGTTCTATTTTTCCCTTTGCAGATTTTCTTCCTTCTTTGGACCTTCTACTGTCACTTTCTATTTCCCTTTTCTGCTATATATATTTCTACTTGTACTAGCATGGTGCTATGATGTGTTTATATATGAGCACTGTGACCACATGATATTGCTCATTCGAATCTATACATGAGGATACTATTCTATTGTGATTGGCCTTTTGGTTTCTTTTATGGTTACATTCTCCATTTCTCATCTCAATCATACCAATTGTGTCAAATTTTTTCTTTTTGGAATGGAATATTTACTGAATCATCATGAATAAGACCAAACCTTATCACATGGTATTTGCATTGGATTCCTCTTTCTTATTCTTAGCAAGTCTTCGAAAGGATTTAGTTGATCCATGATTTATATATTTCTTTCATTTCCTTTTCATTTGTTTCGAGAGATATATCGATCAAATGAGCGGTCTAAATTTAATGATTTATAAAATAATTTTTAAATACTTTTTTATTACAATTTAAAGCTATGATGACTAAAATTTAGCAGTTTGAACTTATTTATTTATTTTAATAATTTTAACATTTTATTAATGATTTTCTTTCCTTTAAGAAGAAAAGTGAAGAGAATTCAAATTCCCATAAGACTTCTTCAGAATCCTTTACCATATATATATATATATATATATATTCCTTGTAAACATAGAAATAGTCAATATTATCATCTCACTGGTAATTACGAGCTAGCCAACAACACGCCTCTCTCTAGGATCAATGCAAGATTCATACACATTATTTCAAATTCCTAATTTGTAGAGTTTCTTTTCAGATCACACACAAACTAGATGCAGCGTGAAAAGAGCTGCCAAAACACTACCCAAAAAAAAAAAACAAGAAGAGCCAAAACAACAATCTTCAAAATCCAAATAAGTAAATTAGATATATAGGCAAAGCCTTTATGCATTGGGAATTTGTTGATGCTTAGCTTCAATATTCATCTTCAACCCCATGACATGATGTGTTATGTCTTCAATTAGCAGTGACATGTTAAGCCTAGAAGATCCCTCTTTCTCCATAGCCTTCTTTGCCTTTTCTGCATATTTTCTTGCTCTTTCTCTTATTCTCTCACTTTCTGCATCTTCTTCACCCATCACTCTCTCTATTGCCTCCTTCACTTTCTCTCTCTTCACTTCAACACCATTCTTGTCCACCTCCTCATAATCCCAGAAATTCACACAATTCTCAACTCCCACGCTCACACCTATCTCTAACAACTGAACAACCACCTTCTCATTATAAAACTGATCAGCAAATAGAGGAAATTTTATTAATGGCACTCCACTACATATCCCTTCAAGTGTTGAGTTCCATCCACAATGTGTTAAGAATGCTCCTATTGCTTTGTGTGTCAGTATCAGAACTTGAGGCACCCAACCTCTTATTACGAGTCCTCTTCCTGTCACTCTTTCCTCCAATCCATCTTCTTTCATTAACTTCTCCATTTCATCTCTTTTGTGTGAATCTCTCACCACCCAAATGAATGGTCTCTTTGTAGCTTCAAGTCCCAAACCTAGCTCCATTAGTTGTTCTGGTGCCACTTTGTTTAAACTTCCAAAGCAGACATAGATGACAGATCTTGCAGGCCATGAATCAAGCCACTTTAGATATTGATGACATTCTTCTTTATCTTCTTCCTTTGAGTTATCTGGTTTGCCTCTCTCAGCCTTATCTAAGTCGTTCTTGTTCGAGAGTGAGACAGGACCAATACACCAGACCCTTTGATGACCTGTGACTTTCTTGTACTGTTTCACATACTCTGGTTCCAACTCTTCAAAGCTATTCACTATCACCCCATATGCTTTTTCTTCAGCCTCCCATACTTTTTCTCGGAAGGGGAAATAGCCTGTGCGAATATTAAAAAGTGGATTAATCTGAGGTTTTTTAAACACAACCCTATGAGGTAATCCAGGGACAACGAAAGGTTCTGAATCTGAAACTTCCTCGTAGACCTTGGAAGTTCGTAAACAGTGATTGCAGAACAGATTGAAACAGTTAGTACCATCGAATATTATAGCAGGAACTTTAAACCTTTCTGCTACACCAGTTACAGATGGAACATTAATGTCATATACTACGCAAGACGGAGTGGGATTAAGCTTTCCAAATAGCTCTTCGAGTGGTTTCTGCAACGTCGTACACAAGGCATCGCGAAAGCTCGTAAGATCATCCATGGAAGACACAGTGTCTAGGCTCTCACATAATCCCTCACTTGGGAAATGAAAGAGCTGGAGGTGAATGGGTGAGCCAGACTGAAGAATCTCTCTGTCAATGGCGGATTTGACTCGGACGGCGTTGAGGGGTGTGGTGGCTAAGGTCACCTTCACTTTCCGGCGAGCCAAGAGTCTGGCTATGTCGACCATGGGAAGAAGATAGCCTGGGGCCATAAAGGGTATCAGAAGAAAGTGATGGTCAAGAAGTTTGTGGTGGGTCATGGCGGTGGGCTGCAGAAGATTTGGATATAGTAACAGTAGAGACTAGGAGAGATGATGGGTTTTGAATTGGATCCCTACGTTACATAACTTGCAGGAGAGGGTCTTTATAGAGAGAGAGGCTGAGTTTTCTGAGTAAGATGGAGGCTGGTGAGAGGCTGAAGCGAGCAATTATTGGTACTTGTGCATGCGTTTGTACACAAATAAGGAAGAAGAAACGGCCAGTGATGATGATATTTATTCATGAATGTGAATGATTTTATTTAATTGGTTCAAAATTCAGGAATGTGAATAATGATGTTTATGTGTACAGCTGCGCTTCTGAGTTGAGACTTTGAATTTTTTTTGGCTAAAATCTAAAAAAGAATCACCCTCAACTTCATATTTACACTATTTATCTTTAACATTTAAAAGTTTAAATTTATTTTCCTTGATTTTTAATTAGATTAATACAACTTTTGATCACTTAAGTTTGACCTAATTTTAGTTTTGATCTCTTAAATTTAAAACCAATGGTTTTGTTTTGATCTCTCCAATTTTATTTTATTTAAAACAACGATCATATAACCTAAAAAAATTTACCATTATACTCTTATATGGTAGTTAATATTTTTCATTAATATGCACTATATATTCTTAATCATAATTATTTAATTTCTATTTATAATTAATTTAAGGAAATTTATTTTAAAATATGCTTTTAATTAATATTTTATTTTTAAAATATATTTTTAAAATATTTAATTAATTTTTATAATATATTTTTAATTACAGTTATATAATTTTTAATCAATTTTATAATATTAGAAATTGATTAAAATATATTTTCATTTATTTTTATTTTATTACTGAATATTTATTTAATTAAAATAATTTTTTTAAGGGTATTAATGGAATAATAGAACATGTATAGGGGTATAAGTGTCTTAAAATTTAGCATCCTTCCAAAAAACCCTAATTTGGAGGGGAGCCAAAATGGGGATAATGGAGGGGAGAGGAAGGTAAATTTTAGCTCCCCTCCCCTCTAAATTGGTGAACCAAATGAGGGGAGGAGATCATTTTCCCTTCCATTCCATACACTCCATTCCAACCAAACACAACCTAAGTGAATGGGTGAGGAGGAATAGGAAGGAAGGGTCCGGAAAGAGATCTAAAAGGAAAATGCAATGGAGGGAAGAATGGGAGGGAAAATGTTGGGAATGAAATTTTTTAAAAAAGCATTTTTACCTGTAGATTTGAAATTCGTAAGTAAATATACCTGTGAAAAAATGATAATATTTTACTAGTGAAACCAATGTAATTATTTGTTTACTTTTTGAAATGTATAGGGCGTTATATGAAACTGTTATACTTAGGATGTTTTTGCATATTATTGCCTTTATTTTAATTCATGCTAGATGCCACGACATCCTCATTAATCAAAGCTAATAGTATTATCAGTAACTTAATGGTTTAATTAACGGCAACATGTTCAATGTTAAAAATTAAAATGCTAAGGTGGTTAATTAAATTTAAGTTTTGAAACATCATGGAAGGGAATTACGGCTAATTCTCCTTGAAATTAGAGAAAATGAGTGAGAGGTGAGAATGATTTGTAAATACAACAACAAATTTTTTTATAAGGGTAGACTTATAAAATTCATTGATGTCAAGCATATTTAATAATTTAACCACAATTTTTCGGTATGCGATAATTAGTTAAAATGGACTTATATTAAAGGCTATTGGCCTGGAGCACATGTGAAGATGTTTAATCAATTAATATGGAGAGAGATGTTTTAGTTAAAAATTTATCTATTGATTGTCTATGATATAGAATACATGGTGTCATGTAATTTATATAGTCAATCTCATCTAATGGGATAAAACCTTGTTATTTTCACTGAACTTGTAATAAAGGTTAGAGTTATACTATGTACCTTTTGATAAAATTTAATCATTTATACTAATAGTATCCCATTAAAAGAGAAACTCACTTGTATATGTAATTAATAAAGATAATTTAATAAAAGATATACATTTAGCTTCAAAATAAATTCCAACTAACTGTTACATCAAGAATGAGAGAAGTAACTTTGATCACTTCGTTGTAGCTTATATTCAATTGTCCAATATGTAAATAAATCGATCAGCCAAATTAAAAAAAAGGGAAATAATTTAAAAAAAAAACACACACACACACACATGATGAAAACAACAATTTTCAGGCACCAAATTAAAGTGGACATAATAAAAGCGATTGCTTTTAGTATGTATTAATTTGGATTCTGTTGATTAGGCTCAACTAATATCTTCATCTCCAACCTCCATAACTTTTGCTATGTCTTCAATAAGCAACGACATGTTAAGCCAAGAAGATCCATCTTTCTCCAAAGCCTCGTTTGCTTTTTCTCCATATTCCTTTGCTCTTTCTCTTATCCTTTCACGTTCTTCATCTTCTTCACTCATCACTTTCTCTATTGCCTCGCTCACTCTCTCCTTCTTCACCTGAACTTCTCCATCCTTAGCCTCACCCAAAATATGCATAGCCTTCTCAGCTCCCACCTTCATACCTATCTACAACACCTCAACAACCACTTTTTCATTCAAACATAGGAAATGTTCTTAATGGCACTCCACTAAATATTCCTTCAAGTGTTGAGTTCCATCCACAGTGTGTTAAGAATGCTCCAATGCCTTTGTGTGATAGTATCAGAACCCAAGGCACCCAATTTCTTGTTATCACTCCTCTTCATTTCACTCTCTCTTCTAATCCATGTTCCTTGAGTAACTTGTCCATTTCTTCTCTCTTGTGTGAATCCCTCAGCACCCAAATAAATGGCCCTTTTGAAGCTTGCAGTCCCAAAACCTAGTTCCATGAACTGTTCTGGTACTACTCTGGTTACGCTTCCAAGGTAGACATGGATAACAAATCTTGCAGGCCATGAATCAAGCCACTTCAAATATTCACCTTCTGTTTAGAATGTAAGAGTGATACCTAAATTAATTTGGGAAAAGATTAAAATTATATAATGTGAGGATAGGGGTATCAGCGGCTTTTCCCAAGCTGCCCTTCAAATTTAAATTTGGGATCCTTCTCAAATGTTTATTTTCTTTAAATCATTAAATTTTACATAAAATGAATAACATTTTAATATCTTATGAATAAAAAAATAGTTCAGTTTTCAATTTTGTAAATTTTTTCAAAGAAAGATACTATAAAGTTGGGGATTTAGTTAAGGTATTTATATTTAAAAAATCGTATCATATAGTATACAGAAATAAAAAAGCCATCCAATGCAAATTTGCATTAGATGTTTTTCGTTAAGAATAACATTACCTTATAAATTTCAAAATGGAGTAGTGTTGCCCTTGCCCCATTCTATTAAAAATTAACATTGACCATTAAAAATTGATATGGACTATTAAGAACTTTAATAGCAAGGAGTAATATTACTGTATTTTAAAACTTTCAGCTAATATTACTTCTAAAAAAACTTTCAGGACAATAATATCCCGAGAGAAAACTTTCAATAACACTTTGCATGTTAACCTTAAAAAAAAACATTTGGGGGGCAGTAGTCGAGGAGGAGCTGACACCTTCATCTCATGTAATGTCAATAGGAGTGGTGTCAAATTGGCTTAAGCTAGACAAACTTAATATGTATACTTATATCAAAAAATCTGGTACCTTCTTCGTTTGAACCTGTTTTGCCTCTTTGAGCTTTATCCGTCTCGTCCTTGTTCGAGAATGAGACTGGTCCAATACACCAAACCTTTCTACCGGTGACTCTTTTATACTCCTTCACGTATTCTTCTGCCAACTCTTCAAAACTATTCACGATATCCCCGTATGCTTTTTCTTCAGATTCCAATACTTTCTCGCGAAATCCAGGGATTGCCAGGCGTGTGTTACTGCTAAAGATGAATGAAGCTGGTGTTTTTTAAATGCAATGTGATTGGGTAATCCAGGAACGATGAATGTTTCAGAATCAGAGACATTCTCATAGACCCTAGAAGTAATAAGAAGACAGTGAGTGCACAACAGATTGAAAAAACTGGTTCCATCGAATATTATTCGTGGAACTTTTCGGCAATATCAGCTGCAGATGGAACGTTTTTGTCATATATTACGCAGATGGGAATCGGACTAAGCTTTTGAAAGAGTTCTTCAAGCGGGTTCTGTAATAAAGACAAAGCTTTGTAAAAGTTTGGGAGAAGATCTGTTGAAGGAAAGGAATTGAAGCTCTCACATCCATTAGGAACACCAGATTGAGCTTTTGGGAACTGAAAAAGTTGAATTTGGAGAAATGAAGAAGGACCAGTTCGGTGGATCTCTTTGTCAATGGTGGCCTGACACCTAACGGCGCTGAGGGATAAGGTCACCTTCACGTTACGGCGGTCCAAGAGTCTGGCTATGTCCACCATGGGAAGAAGATGACCTAGGTTCATAAAGGGTATCAGAAGAAAGTAATGGTCAACAAGTTTGTGGTCCGTCATGGCGGTGAGCTTGAGAAGATTTGGATGTGGTAACTGTAGAGAGAGATGAAAGGTTTTGAATTGGAACCCTACTTAGCTTAGCTTGTAGGAGATGGTCTTTATAGAGGCTGAATTACGTTTGCTGAGTAAGATGACGGCTTGTAAGAAATTTAGGTGAGCAATTATTCGTACTTGTGTATGTGTTTGTACACAAATAAGGAAGAAGAAAAGGATGATGATGATATTCTTTTTTGCTTGGGGGATGATGATGATATTCATTCATGAATGGGAATATTTTTATTCAATTTGTTTAAAATTCATGAATGTGAATAATGATGTTCGTGTATACAGCTGCGCTAGAGTTGAGTTTGAATTTTTTGTACCTAAAATCTACAAAAATAACCATAAACTTTAGATTAATTGCATATGAGGTCTCCTTACCGTTTTAAAGTTTAAATTTAATCTCATTGTCTTTTTAAATTTCTGAAACTATAACCCCTTGCAGTTAATTATTTTTTTTTACTTTTGAAATGTTACAGGGGGTTATATATATGGAACTGTCATGCTTTAACATCCCAAACTTTAGATTCAAGGGTTACGGATAATTAGACGTGACTAAGGTTAACTAGTGTGATTATGGGTAATTGAGGGCTAAGGTCTAATTATGAGTTAGCAAGGATGCGCGAGTTTTTTGGGGTGTCTTGTGACTAAGTGTTGGGAATGGCTTTCTGGAACCATTGCTAATAGAGGTTTTCATGGTGAACAATTCCCTGTGTTGTACGCAGCAGCAAAGAGGGATCTTCAGCTCAACGAATGAGCAGATGAAGAAAGAGTTTACTCTTTGTATCGTTTGCCGCGATGAAGGGGGTAGTTTGCCTCAATGAATATGTGTCATGGCGAGCGAGAGAGCCTTGTTCTTTGTGTGATTCACTACGATGAATGGTCGCTGACTGTAAATATGCTGTCCACAACATTTAGAAAATCATGAATTTTGGGTTGAAGGCCGATTCTTCTGCTAGTCTTTCACCATTTTTGAGATTGGGAAGCTTTGTTGAGTCTAATAACACTTGGCAAGTGTTTATAATCTTCTCTTACCTTTTTTCTCTTTCATTACCATGATTTTTAGAAGTTGAATTTATTAAATAATCAACAACTCTCTCTCCGGAATGCTCTGGAATGTTCTAGAATATTATGGAAGGCTCTAGAATATTCTAGAAGGTTCCAGAATGTTGTGGAAGCCTCTGGAAGATTCTGGAATGTTATGGAAACCTCTGGAAGGTTCTAGAATTTTGTGGAAGCCTCCGGAAGATTCTGGAATATTGTAGAAGCCCCTGGAAGGATGTGGAACATTGCGGAAGCTCTTGGAAGCTTATGGAAGGTTGTGGGAGCTCCTAGAGACTACTCTAGAATAGTATAGAAAGATATAGAATGTGTAAGATATTTCTAGGTTTGTATAGAAGTT
>JANTPZ010094932.1:0-13744 GCA_025593235.1 Vachellia pachyceras | reverse complement strand
TCAGGCGGGTTTGACACGAAGAAGCAAGAGGATAAGGAAGAAAACGTGGAAGCTGCGTGACTTGGAGGAAGAATAATATAAGAGGACAAGGAAAACGGTTACGAGGCAGGAAAAGGATTTTGGATAGACTCTTCCCCTCTCTCTGTGTCCCTCTCTCTCTTTCTTTCCGTCCACTACTGTGTCCCTCTCTCTCTTTCTTTCCTTCTGCTCCCCTGTAGCCACTAGGCATTTCCCTTTCAGTTATTACGTATCTTTACAGATTTCCTTGCATGATTGTAAGCTTACTGAATTACAATATATCAGTATTTCCATCGCATAAATCTGTAAGCATTAAGACTGTAACAAATCTCAATAGAGATTTCCATATTTAATGATTTAATTAATCATTTTTCAATATATGATAACGAGTTTTCTATGAATTATATAATCAGCAGCAGAATGGTACTAGCAGAAATGGAGCGTATCAGCTGCACTATAATTTCATTATGCCTTTCATAAAAGTTCATGGCGTGGAATTGACACTACTTACATCCAGGGGAATATACACAACTCAATTTTCTAAAGTAGAATAGAAAGTTCTAAGTTTATAAATTTAAAAATTGTTTCAAAAGTAACACTAACAGAATTTAATACCATGTGAATTTGATTTGATATGATTAAAGGGAAAATCCAGTTGAGTCCCATAGAAGCATAATAGTATTAAAAAAGTCCATCGAATTCAACACTCTTGCATAAAAGTCCATTGGGACCTGAGTGAAATATAAAAACCATGTCCAATTACCGTTGTTTTCTTAGTGAGAAAACATATTTCTCCTACTTGAAACCAATTTTAAAAGATTTCGAAAGCATTCTCATAGAAGCATGAGGAGTGGGTTGAAACCCTATCACCCTAATCATTCCGTTGCAATCACGCTGAGGAGATGCAGCACCGAGAGCTTGAGAAGATGCCGTCGCAAGGGGTGACGAGTTATCACCATAGTCATCTTCTCAAGTTCTCAGTGCAGCTCTTGAGAGCTTGAGAAGACGCCTTCGCCCATGATCCCCTTGAGACTTCATCTTCTTAGACTCTCGGTGTAATATCTTCTCAGGGTGATTACAACGGAATGTTCAGGGCGATAAGGTTTCAACTTGCTCCTTGGCTTTTATGAGAAAGCTTTTAGAATATTTCAAAATGAGGTTTTAAGTGGGGGGAAATATGTTTTCTCGCTAAGGGAACAACGGTAATTAAACATGATATTTATATTTCACTCTGCTCTCGAGGAACTTGTCACGAGAATGCCAAATTTGAGGGATTTATATTATTATGCTTCATGGGCTCAATTGCAATTTTCACATAATTAAATATCGAATACTTGGATAAAAAAATTTGTGGGCTCTACTAATTTGAATGCCACACACACACAGATATCCATTACTATAAATGATGACGAAGATCTACGATTGGGACATGGCTAAAGAGCTAATCAAATTTAGAATTTTCAAACAGTTCGGATTTGACTTTCTTAAATGATAAGTTTTTAAATAAAAAATTATTTTTTGAAAAAAATAATAGTTAAGGGATTGTATTTATTTGTATTTTATATCCACATACCTATTTTTTTAGGAAATATAGAGTATTAAAAATAAAATGTAAACTGCTGAACATACCTAATTAGCTCTCTCAATTAAAAAATTAAGCAAAATGTTTAGGTGAAAAACAGATTCCGAGAAATGAATATCTAGATTTGCATTATGGTGAGGTGGATCCCATGAGATATTGTGACGTGTAGGTAATCTGGCATGGGGCCCTATTTCGTGGATACAATTTAAATTTTAAAACTATTTTGCTACTACACTCATCAAAAAGTTAATTGATTGAAGTGGTAAACAATATTATTTATGTAAAGAGAATAATACATATTTAAATTTTGAAAAGCGCATTCATTGAAAGAGACAAAATTTTTCACACTTTAAACCTAGAAGAAAGGAATTAATCTTAAACTAAAAATAGTTTAAGAACAACCTTAATAACTCACAAATTAGGGTGCATTTGAAGATAATAATATTTTGTCGGTCAAGTCTTCCGAACGTTGTTGATATCAAAATTCTTCCTCTGTGATTGGTTCAATTTTCAATCTCTTTAGTAATAAAGGCAACCGTATTTAAAATATCGTGGAACATTTCTTTTCATAGGATTCTAATATTAGTTCTCAACATAATTATTAACTAATCCCTTTAATTAAACCTAACCTCTATTGATAAATGTAATGTAATTATCATCCCTACGAATCTATTGCGAAAGACAGTAATAGATTGCGAAAAATCATTTTTTTATAATTGACATGGGTATTTATATTATTTTATTTTAGGTGATTTTATATCACACATGGTACATATGTAAGATGAATTTTGATAATTGAATATGGGTAAAATAAATACCACTGAAATTAAAAATAATGGACAATTCAAAATGTCCCTCAAACAAAAATAAAAGAGAAAAGAAAAGAATGCAGTCTGGGCTCTGTCTTCCCTTCTTCACTCCATCCCCCCTATGCTTTGCATCTTGAAACGTCTCAGAAAACATTAATAATAACATTAATAATAATAATAATAATCAAACATAGCCAAGTTTAACTAAAGGACACAGTGGGAATAATTGTAATAATGAGTGACACCTGTCTATTGATTGCAGGAAGCTTAAAGCCATGAATAAAGGTTCTTAATAATTAACATTAGTGGGGACAGTGACAGATATATAATTAATATTAGTGGGGACAGTGACAGATAAAAAGTTCGGAAAAAAAAAAGACAGATAAAAAGAGCTTGCAAGTATTGATATGCGTGATGAATGTCCAATTTTACACACACGTGTGTGTGCGTGCGTGCGTGGGGAAAAAAGCATCCAATGTGCTTGTGAGTTAAGTTACTGCAGGTTTAGGAATCTTGTTTTTCCAACATATTAATGAGTTAAAATAAAAATCATCTTGAAATTTGTAAAAAGTATCTAGAAATCTATAAAAAGTATTTTGAAATCCGTAAAAGTATCTCAAAATCTATAAAATCATTTTAAAATTTGTAAATTCCTTTCTCCCAACGGATTCCTAAACACACACTTATGCCTCGTTTGGTACGCAGAATTGATTTTGATGGAGATGGATATGGATATGGAGATGGAGATGGATATGAGCTTTAAAATTACGTTTGGTATGTCATGGAAATGAAGATGGAATCCATATCTTTTTTTTTATGAATGTTGATTTTTTGTTTGAAATGTAACAAAAAAGACTATTTTGCATAAGGGAGGATATTTTAGTCCAAAAAAATTGGACTCCATGGAACCCAAATGAATTCCATAGGTTTGGGTATGGAATTGAAATTGGGTATTTAGGTGGAATTGAATTCCACATGAAATTGTAATTCCATCATACCAAACATGTCAACATCATGAAATTCAATTCCGATTCTATATCCACCCTCCCATTTTCACCATACCAAACAAGGCATTAGATGGTTGGGAGGGAGGGAGAGAAGGTGGGATTTGGCTTGTGAGGTATTTTCTTATAATCATTTTCCCAATAGTTCTTTAAAATCATATCTCTGTCCCAAAATTAAGTAACGTAGGATCTAAATTTAATATTTTATATAATTTCTATTATAATAGTTTATAAGTTAAAAATTTTGTTATATTGTATATATTATAGTTATAAATCATTTAAATCATACTTCAGTAGTTTAAATTTATTTACGTTTATAATACTAATTTTATAAATTATTAAATCTGGACCCTTCATTTGTTTTAATTTAAAGGCGGAGATGTGTTTTTAAGGGGATACTGAGGAAAATGATTCAGAGGAAAGTCAAATGTGAGTTGTCTGACTGTAAAAGGTAGAGGCCAGACATTATTGTTTCTTAAGGTTAATACAATGTTTGACTTTAAAATTTATTTTTATTTTATTTTTGGTCTAAGAAATTTAAAACAAGCTGTGATTTTATCCTTCATATAATAAAATGACATAGGATTTTATTAGAGTATGAAGATAAAAGTTTTAAATAAAATGAAACCCAACGGTCTAACACCATTATTTTATTTCAATTTGATGAACTAAAATAAAAATGAGATCAAATTTAAGAGATCACTTACTATTATTAGCTGATGATAATGTTATTTGTGATCAAATTAAAAATACCATACTTTATATTATATATATTCAAAAAAATATACATTCAACAAATCAAGCCATTCATAAGAAAACTTACATATGGTAAAATGCATATTAATTAATAACAATTAAATCAATAAATATCTGTTAATTCAATTGATAAAATTTTTGAATTTGTTGGTTTAAAATTTTTCTATGTCCATGGTTATCAATCATTCCTTGTTCTCACCCATTTCCTTTTTCTTTTATCAATAAAAATTAGATAGACATAAAGTTGAAAAAGATTATTAATAACTCTTTAAACAACTTATAAAGTGATGGAAGAGATAGATATTCTTGAAGTGTCATATTATTTATAACCTTTACAACAAAAATATCCCAATTATTATTTTTGTGATGACATTATGTTCCATAAATTTTTCTGTATGACTCATTATAATATGTTTATGAGACGTATAAGAAAATATATTTGAAATGTATTTATCAGAGATAGTATAAATACATGGCACAGCAAAAACATATAATGCTATGTTTGGTATGGTGGAATTGGGAGGTGGAATTGAAATTGGAAATAGAATTTAAAATAGGTAGAAATGAATTCCATGATGTAACACATGGAAGGTTAAAGTATACTTTTGATCCTTTATGTTTGCGTCAAGTTTTATTTTAGTCCTTTAAGTTTAAAAAGTGCACTTTTAGTCCTTCAAACTTAATGCCGTTAGTTTTTCTTAACGGAAATTGTGATCCATTGAATTTAATTGATGATTGTGTAATAAAACGTTGACAAAACATACTCAAATTTTAATTTTAATTTAATAATATAATAAATTTGATATTTTAAATTGTGTAAAATAAAAAAAGATTTAAAATAATAGCGTTAAGTTTGATGAGTCAGCAATTTTCGTTAAGAGAGAGACTAACGACGTTAAGTTTGAGGGACTAAAAGTGTATTTTTTAAACTTAAAAGACTAAAGTGAAACCTGACGCAAATATAAAAGATTAAAAGTATATTTTAACCACATGAAATTAATTTTTTAACCCCTCATTTTTTCTCTATATTTATATCCATTTCCATTTCTATCCAAATTAATTCTAGCGTGGGAAACGAGCCATAACAATTTTTCATTATGTCTAGTTGTCTATGGATGACGTGAGGTATCGTACGTAAGATTGATTGGGGTTTGGGAAGCCACGTCAGCAACTCAGGGCCACGTGATTTACGTTGTCGGGTCAATTTTAAAAGATGGCCCCCACAGTTTTTCTGTGCTCCCCACTGCAGTCAATCAGGCCGTAGAAGTCCCATCAACTGATTAAATGAATTACTTCCCAACCACTGTACAAAAATTAAGATAAAATTATTTCAAGCTCTATAAAAATTCTTAAAATTTATAAATTTTTTTTGAATTGTGAGTGGATTTCTAAACATACTCTAAACCCTCTTTTCTCGTCCAAAAAGCTTTCCCTCGCACAATCTCAAAGGAAGCGTTTGGATAAGCTTCCCTCAGTTTGTAACCTCCAAACAATGGTTTTGAGATCAAAATTGATTTTGTAAAGTATTTGGGTTTTTGACAATTTTTTTCACAAATCATGATTTGGTTTGTCAGGATTGCTTTTGAATGTTTTGCCAAATACCACCTAGGTATCCGTAGAAATTATTTTTAGTATATGAATTACTGTTTATAAAATAAGTATAAGAAAGAATTTTTATTTTGATTTGTATAAACATGTTTTCTAACATTAATATAACCAAATATAATAAAAGCTTTTAATTTATATATTCTTATAATATTTAGAAACGGTTGATAATTAATCTTTAGATTCTGAATTCACGGTAGAAACTACTTTTTTAACATAATTTAAAATTGATAATTTAAATATATAAAAGAAATTTTATGTCACTTTACATTCACTCTCGCAATGACAAACATGCCTCTATTCACAGGAAATTTTACTCAGATTTAACATACAATATACTCCTTCTGGGTTTTTATAACATTCTCTTGCATGATGCTCTTTTTGATGAGCATTAAATTGTGCTTATCCAGAAGAATTTAGTGCACTTTTTTTGTTTTTAACTAATCAATTATGTGCTCGTTCGTATTAATATTGGAAACTATTGTTTAATATAATTTATGATTTATTTGGTAATTATGCGATTTAAATTTTATCTCAACTTACGTAAATATGATTTCATGTTGCTTACACATCTCATATACTTTTTATACTGATTCTCAACCTCTTTCTATTTATTTTCTCCTCTACTTATGGTCTCCATAAACAAATGGATGCTTTGAAATCTCTTACATCTAACGTTTTTATTGCTTTTAATTAATATTAAACAATAACTTAATTTAGGAAGTTTCGTACTTGTTGCTTATTAAATTAATATGACGGAATACCCTTTGAAAACTAAGGTATCGTTATAATAAACAAAGGGAATGATGCCACACCCCACATGTCTAATTAAATCATTATAAATATGGATGTGTAAACATGATGATCTTCAGAGAGTGGTTAATGACCAAGTAAAAGAAAGCAGGAATAGCAGCGGCAGGCATGAGAACGGCATGCGGTGGTTTCCTCCTGTTTGTGGCACTGGCAGCCACTGCCGCCACCCTCACGGCGGCGGCCGGTGGCTCTGCAAAGCCCAGCCCTTACTCGGTTCCCTTCAATAGATCCCTTTTCCCTCATGACTTTGTCTTCGGTGCTGGTTCTTCTTCTTATCAGGTTCTCTTTATATGTGTTGATTCCTTCATTTCTAGATACTGTAACATAAACATAATAATCACAAACTTTAATTAGCATCATACTCTCTTTCAGTACTTCACTCTTTCTTCCCCTTACGAGATCTGCAAAAATGTGATGAAGTTTCTGGGCAATTGACCATGGCCTTTTCGCTTTCTGTGTTAAAAAATATCGCAGAACGAAGGAGCAGCATATAGTGATGGAAAAGGACCAAGCATATGGGACACCTTCACCAAGAAGCACCCAGGTCCCCCCCCCCTTCCCCCCTCCTTCAATTAATCTTTGTTTTCATAGTTTCTACTTCGACTCAATTTAACTTATTAGCCCATGAAGTTTTAATTCAGCTGTGAGTTCCTGCGACTCGATCTTTATCGTTTAGTAAACACGGTCTCTCGACTCCACTTCGGTCATTATAATTTAATTATTTAAAATATTAATATTTTAAGGTTAAGTTGTATTAAATTAAAGTTTATCGACTAAATTAGGAGGTTGTTTGGTTTCACTTCCTAAAACATAGGTTTTATCCCAAAATTTAGGTTTTGTCTAGGTATTTAAAGTTTTCGAAAAAGCTATTTTGGATACAAACCCTTGGTTTGAAACCTAGATTTTAAAAAATATATTTTCTTATCAAATCACAATCTCTCTCCTAATAAATTTTAGGTTAAAGTATACTTTTAATCCTTTATGTTTACGTCAGTTTTCATTTTAGTCCTTTAAATTTAAAAGGTACACTTTCAGTCCCTCAAATTTAACCCCGTTAGTATCTCTTAACGGAAATTGCTGACTCATCTAACTGAAGTGACATGACACTCACATGGTTGAACAGTCATCGATTAAGTTTAATTTAAAATATAAAATTTATTATATTATTAAATTCACGTAGCCGAACATGATATTACACAATTTAAAATATAAAAAATGTGTTTTATTAAATTAAAGTTAAAATGTGAATATTTTTGTCAGCATTTTATTGCACAGTTATCAATTAAGTTTAATGAGTCTGCAATTTCTGTTAAGAGAGACTAACTGTGTTAAATTTGAGGGATTGAAAGTGTACTTTTTAAACATAAATGACTGAAATGAAACTGACGCAAATATAAAGGATTAAAAGTATACTTTAGCCTAAATTTTATCTTTCCTACTTTTTTTTTATTTCTCTTTCATCTTTCCTATCTACTTTTTGTTTTAGAATTCGTAAAAGCTGAAACTTCCCAAATATAATCACATTTTCAAAACCTAGATTTTACCTTGGAATTCATAAACGTTATTATCCAAAATTTAAATTTACATTGAAATCCGTAAAAGCTATTTCGAGAAGAACTTTCAAACAACCTTTAGAATGAAGCCAAAATAATTAATTTCTCTAGCAATATTTATATTAAAAAAATGGCTTGCCAATAAGGGCTAGGTTTGTTTTCTTCCGGTGCCATGACCTTTTAAGGATATGTTTGTCTTTGCCTTCAGCCCTGTATCTTGTTTAGGGTTTTTTTGGTCATATATGATGTTACTTGAAATTTATGACATCACTTAAATTTACAACTTCATACTTAAAAGGTTCAATTAATAAAGTAATTAATTAGATAGAGATAATTAGTGTGGTAAATCAGATCTTAAACCATACAGAGTTTAATTATTGATGTGCAATTTAATAACGACCAGAAAAGATTACGGACCATAGCACTGGTGACGTGGCGGTCGATTTCTATCATCAGTACAAGGTGCTCCCATCAACCTCAAATACTTCATCAAATTTTATCATTTACCGAAAAAAGTATTTATTTATTTATTTTGTATACATAAATTACCAATTTTCCATATTGCAGACTGACATACATCTCATGAAAAAAATTGGGCTGGACTCCTTTAGATTCTCCATCTCATGGCCCAGAATTTTCCCTGGTAGGTTTTTTTTAATTAAACGATGATAGGATAAAAATAAGGTGGCAATATATATATATATATATATATGTTTATAATATGTTGATAAAAGTGATTTAAAAATAATTAGTACTTGTTTTTATTTGTGCAGAGGGCAGGGGAAAAGTGAATGAATTGGGTGTCCAATTCTACAACAATGTCATAAATGAACTCCTAGCAAATGGTGATGCCCATTATTTTTTTCATTTAAACTCAAAATCATTATTGATTTTTGAAACAATATATTATTTTGATGAAATTAAATTAATGAAATTTTATTTTCATATTTTTTGACTCATTCATGTGCACATGTATATAGGTATATCGCCTTGTGTCACTCTCTTTCACTGGGATCTTCCCCAAGTTCTTGAAGATGAGTATGGTGGATTCCTTAGTCCTAAAATAGTGTAAGTATAGTATATCATTGTCCATTGAATCTCTTGATGTATACAAATAATTTTACCAAAATATGGGTTATTCATATATAATTTACTTCATTTTATATGTCATATATATATATATATAAACATAACCTTTTCAATATATTATCCCTACTATTAAAATATTTTCTCTATTTAGTTTTAATAATCTTTCAAAGCACTTGTATGTTTCATTTAGAATTTCGACATAACATGAACTGCTTTTTGTACAATTTTATCCTTTATTAACGAAAATCATAATAGATGGAGTACTTGGACTATTATACTTTATTTATTTTAGTTTATATTCCAAAATTTAGAGTTCATTATCAAAGTGGTGAAGATAATGCTTAGGATCATATGTAAGATTATTAATATTTTGACTCCCCAAATTGATTAATGATTTTTTGATTAGGGATGACTTTCAAGCATTCGCAGACTTCTGCTTCAAAACATTTGGAGATAGGGTTAAAACTTGGGTTACTGTGAATGAACCTTATGTATTCATAGTCAGCGGCTACAATGGCGGCACCAAGGCACCGGGAAGGTGTTCTAAATATGTCGGAAACTGCACCGCCGGCGACTCTGCCACCGAACCCTACTTGGCCTCCCACCATCTCCTCCTTGCTCATGCTGCTACTGTTAGACTCTACAGAACCAAATATCAGGTTCATTTTTATCAAAACATGTTGACACACTATTTTTCTGGGTTTTTAGTAAGAAAAATATTGAATTGTTTATTATTATAATCATTATTGTTATCATAGGCTACTCAAAAAGGGAAAATTGGGATCACATTAGTGACGCATTGGTTTAAACCAAAGTCCAAATCTATGGCAGATCGTATTGCTGCAAATCGAGCTTTGGAATTTTTCTTGGCTTGGTAAGTCGTCATCATAGGCATATTAGTATATAAATATAATCATAATATCTTTGTAAAAATATAGATACGATCATGCGTACTTTATTTTCTACATATTAACTGTTCATAATTAATAATGATGATCTTGTTTTTAAATTTACAATTTTGTTTGTGTGCAGGAGTGCTGATCCCCTCACACGTGGGGATTATCCCAAGAACATGAAGTCTATAGTGGGAGATCGGCTCCCAAAATTCTCAAAAGCAGAATCAGAAATGGTGAAAGGATCTTATGATTTTGTTGGCATGAACTATTATACCTGTCAGTTTGCAGAACATAATTCTCTCTCAGCTGCTTCCACTGTTAACAAGAGTTTCACTTCTGATATGCAAGTCACTTTCTCAAGTAAGTAATTAAACTAACATACATGTATATATATTGTTACATAAATCATTCAAACTCTGTACAATCACTTCATTTTTCTTCCAATTATTGTAGCTACTAGAAATGGAGTCTCTATTGGTACCCCGGTATGTTTTCCTTCCTTCTCAAAATACACACTTGCACATTTTTTTCATTACATTGGAAAAAGCAGGCAATGAGTCTCTAATGTCCCACTCTCGAATGCTTTTAATGCCCCTTGATTTTTTAACTAAATACTGAAATTAATCAAGATAATCGTAATATCCAATAAGAGTTAAGGCTTATCAACCTTCATCAAATGCCGCCTTCTAGAAAGAAGGTGGGGTGGATCAAGGATACAAAAATTATCCATCAAGTCATGGGTCATCTTGACCAAGTGATATGTTAAAATATTTATTTTCCTAATAACATGTTAAAAGTTGATTTTCCAATTTCTAAAACTAAAAAACAAGCATCATCCACAATATCCTTAAAAAGGATGGTTGTTGTCACATCCTTTAAGGATTAGGTTCATGGCTTCAATAGAGTCCGTACGGACTTCAAAATCGTCAAAACCTCGGTTCCAGCATAAATATAACCCTTGGATTGTGGCAATAACCTCTGCAATAGTTGGTGGGATTGTTGAGTTTGCGGCTGAATCCACATATCCATCTATCATCTTTAACTTGAAGAACACCACCACATGCACTTTGTCCCGTGGTTAGGACTAAACCATCCACCTCTAATTTGAAGGAGTATGCCTGTCTGCTAGCATCCACTTGTTGTGTTGAGAGTTGGCCCGCATTAAATTGTAAGGGGCATTAAAGAGTGGGGCATTAGAGGCCTCTTGCTATAACATGGTGATAATCCTCTTATGATAGGTGGGACTCATCACTGTGTTATGTTATCTCTCTCGATTTATATGTTAAAGAAGATCCTAATTGACATGTAAAACTCGCATTTCGTCATTGATGTAAAAGAATGGAGATTCCTTTGTGTTTTGTAGACTGCGTTGAGCTGGCTCTATGTTTGTCCCAGGGGACTTTATGAGCTTTTGATCTATATAAAGCTCAAATACAACAACCCGCCAATTTATATCCATGAAAATGGTACGTACACCTACATGTTCATGAATCACTTTTTGTCTTGTTTTCACAAGCAACATATGAGAAACACTTTATATATAGTTTACAATCAATTCATGACTTGGTTCAATGTGGGAAAACTCAGGAGTTGCTGAAGGGAATTATGCATCAAAGCCTATTAAAGAAACCATCAAGGATAGTATAAGGATCAGATATCATGATAGCCATCTCAGAAATCTTCTTCAAGCTATAAAGTGAGTGAAAATTTATGTTAAACTGTAGAGTTAATATAATTAATTCTTAGTCTTTATATTTTAAATGGATTTTAGTTTTGATTCCTGTAGTTTCAAATCATTGGTCTTAATCCCTATCACTTTATAAAGATTTGTTGTAAGCTTAACGACTAGTTATTATACTTTTAATGAATATTGGTCCATATACTTAAAATATAGAGTAAGTTCTTATGAAACTACAGGGATTAAAGTTAATAACTTGATACTACATGGATCAAAACTTTGGGTTACAATGACATGTTAACCCTCAAGTCTTGTTCATCATATAAACTGAATATTAAGAGTGTGTGTGTGTGTGTGTTATTATATTGCAGAGAAGGGGTGAATGTGAAGGGGTATTTTGTGTGGGCATTCTCAGACAACTTTGAATGGGAACATGGTTACACATATCGATTTGGATTAACGTACGTGGATTACAGCAACATGAAGAGATTTCTCAAGTATTCTGCCTATTGGCTCAAGATGTTCCTCCTCCGTTAGTTAGTTATATCTCTTTGTTTAATTGTGGAGTGCAATTAATCAATGTGATATCTAATGAGGCCTTCCTTCAGTGTCACTACTATGTGTTATGTTCCATTTTCCAAAATATATAAATAAATGTGTGCTTCACCTCAATGAATTAGATTGCATAACCTTAATTTCTTCCAATTATATGATAATCATAAATTGAATACTACCTCCTGGTTTTCATATATGATACGGTTGATTAATTCAAAAAAAAAATTAAAGAAGTTAAATAAATTATTTAATTATATACGTGTTATTAATGTGAAGGTAAAGCAGCCTATTGTGATCATATATTAGGTCAATGTTATGAGCTTGTGGTGAAGCCCAAACTAAAGAATTAATGTAGAAATAGCTTTAGCCAATAAATGTGTGAATATCTCTTCTTTTTCTTTGTCCATCTAACTTGTCAACTTCAATATTGTCGAGCCTAATGGGTGGCAGTTCTCCTAAATATGCCTTTTTTTCGTTCAAGCAAACTTCAGCTGATCAAAACCCCTTTACTAGAGCCAACGGCGATTGGTAATATGCATGTTTGGCAAATTCGTTGGAATGTTGAGATAAAACTCCTCTCACATCCTTAATTTAACTTGCAATGTGAATGTCTCTACCGTGTATGATCTATTTGGTAAATCATTTTTTTAACGGATTCCTAAATAAACACGATAATGTGTGAATGTCTCTATCATGTATGATGTGTGCTATAATGGAAGGAACGTAGGGATGATGAAAGACAATAAAAGAAAGGTTAGTGGAAGAGGAAAACAGGGAAGGATGGGAGAGAGGGAGGGTTTGAAGTTTGTTATTTGAGTGAAAGAGATTAAAGCACATGGAAAGGGGACGACAATGTTCACATGATACAAACATGCATGGCCATGTTTCTTACGTTAAAAGCATTCTCATTTTAAGCTTAGGTTTCTTATGAAGTATCCAATCAAGTCCTTATCTCTTCTTCTTATCCTCCTCCACATCAACAAACCCCACTATGTCTTCCTTCTTCTTCTTCTTCTTCTTCTTCTTCTTCTTCCAATAATGCATGCTTCCTCATCACCCTTCACCTTCATGCCTTCCATACACTACTACAAAAGGTACTTTTTACGCCCTATTTTTAACTCAATTGGCGCCATTTTTCAAGGGGGCGTAAATGTGAGGGGCGTAGTCCCTATATTTGAAGATGGGGCACCGTAGGTATGTACCCTACGGCGCCCTATATTCTCAAAAAAGGGCGCCGTAAGTATGTACCCTACAGTGCCCTATTTTCTCAAGATAGGGCACCGTAGCTCATGAATATTTTTTAAAAAAAATCCATACTGCTTCACAGCCATGACCAGACCAGATCTGAGAGAGTGAACCAAGGAGAGAACTTGTTGAGGGCAAGAT
>JANTPZ010094931.1:0-10379 GCA_025593235.1 Vachellia pachyceras | reverse complement strand
TCCATGGAACCTAAATGAATTCCATAGGTTTGGGTATGGAATTGAAATTGGGTATTTAAGTGGAATTGAATTCCACATGGAATTGTAATTCCATCATACCAAACATGCCAATATCATGGAATTCAATTCCAATTCCACTTCCACCATATCAAAAGAGGCGAGAGCTTTCTTTCTTTTTAAGATATGGCTTCTTCTTTTTTATGAATTGATTTTTTTTAAATGTAAAAAAAAAGGCTATTTTGCATAATGGAGGATATTTTGATCCAAAAAAATTGGATTCCATGGAACCCAAATGAATTCCATAGATTTGGGTATGGAATTGAAATTGAGTATTTAAGTGGAATTGAATTTCACATGGAATTGTAATTCCATCATACCAAACATGCCAATATCATGGAATTCAATTCAAATTCCACTTCCACCATACCAAACGAGGCATGAGCTTTCTTTTTAAATATGGCTTCTAGTTGTTTGTTTAATGATTAAAAAAGGTGCAAAAACCCCCCCAACCCCCAACAGAGTTTTTAAATAATGTAATAACAAAAAATTGTTTTATTCTTATACTTTAATTTAAGCATACAATTACTCTATTGTCTTTATTTTTTTTTTTTTTACCCCTAAGCTCCTTTTCATCACTTCCTCAACTTTGAAGCTCTCAACCTCAGAGATCATTGGATTTTTAATAAAGTTGCAGATATCAATCTTGTTAATACAAAAGCAAAAATTCTTACAGGTGGAAAACAAATTACATTATGAGGGCAATAGAAAAAAATGAGCAAACTGTGAATACAAAAACCAAAAAGGGGGGGGGACATTCTTTTATCATCAGGTGCAGATATTGCCAAAAGGACTCAGGAGTTTTGACTAACAATTGTGAATTCATCATTTAAAATCAACTTTCTAGACAGCTAAAGTAACTTACAAAATGCAGGCAAAATACAAGTACCATGCAGAGAGAGGTGGTAGGTCAAATAAATTCATCTTAGCCGGACCTTAGACAATCAATTTCTGGAGATTCACTCTTCTCATCCACCACTCCCAAGTATTGGTCATAGAATATGGCATGATTATTTGGTGGGCTTCAAAATAAAACAGCCAGGATATGAGATCTCAAATGAGCCTCAGTTCGTACTCTCCAGCCATTGTAATGTATCTCACCCATGGAAGGGCCTGATACCCACTTTTCTCAATTATCTTCAGGTATCTTACCTGCAAGTATTTAAACATTATCTATCACTATTTTGATCAACCTGGTCAATGTTTCAGCTATATTTTCAACATCGCTACTTGAAGTCAAGAACGATTCCCCAAATAACAGTAACACATCACATGGTTGCTAATGTTCCGTTCAGATAGCCTTGTCCCAACAGCAAGAAACCAAGTGAAAAATCACAGATTTAAAGTTCACTACTTCACTCAAGTCTGCAGACCGCAGCGATCAAAATGATAGCTGAGAAAAGCTTCTGACACCACAAACCAGTAGGCAAGTAATAACGAGGCAGAAGATGATGAAAATCAGAAAATTCTCTGATTGACACTATGAATTTCAACGTGATCACTCTCTGTGATTGATATCAACTGAGCTATTTTTCACAGCAAGGGAGTCACTAGAGTTGTCAGAATCAATTAAGCGGATTAAAAAGGGAGTATGTAAATTGGTAGATCGGGGAAGCTTTGATTAATTTCCAGTTAGAATAGAAGTTTTGTGGCATATTTATGCATTTATAGAGTTCTTAGGCCACCTAGGGGAGTAAAGCAAGGAAGACAGCAAAGACGAATTGCTGCAGCACAACATTCTAGCAAGGATGAAGTATCGGAATCAAAATGTGATCCGGCACAACATAGGGAAGCACTGAAGGATGGACACACTATTTCCAGTACTGAAAAGAGTGGACTAGCATTATTATGAATCCAAGAAAATTAATGTCCAAGTGTAAATACCTGTATCCCAGAAACAGTAAAATATGGTATCTCAAATTTCACACGTATAGGAGCTTTTCTCTCAGGAGTTGCTTCTTCAGCTGTTATGCTGGGAAGACGAAACTCTGCCCTCAACATGTACTCCTGAAAGCACGAAAGAAAAAATTTAAAATCCAATGATTCACAATCAAATTAAGGTATTAATATTAGTCTTTAAGAAAAGGGTAAAATGCCACTCCAAGTCAACACACACCTTGCCTCCAGGAAAGGATCTTATTTTCCAGATCAATGCATCCTTTTCAGGGGCATATGATGCAGATCCCATTGAAGTTCGAACATTTGGATTGGTTGCATCAGCAGGCACAGGCAACTCAATCTCAACGTTTGTGGCCGTGCTGTATAATCAAATGCCACGAATAGAAAAATTTAGGCTAATCTCAATTCTAGAGCTAAAAACACTCAGTACATATGTTGAAGAGGAGCAACTCTACTATACCTCCACAAGAACAGGAACATAAAGGAACAAGTAAAAATGAAATCTCAGTACCTACGTTCCTTGAATTGACTCCTAGCTTTTACCATAATCTCAATACGACTTTTTGAATGCCTTTCAACTTGAGCTTCCACCCAAATTAAAGGCTTAACCTGGAACAACGGGATAAGATCAACACTAAGAATCAAGATTCCTTTCCTCTCTATTAGGCCACCCCCCCTTTCACTCTCTCTACACACACATGAACATCCATGTGCAAACAAATATTAACCCTGAAATGGAAAATAATATACTTCATACACAGAAAATGAACCTGTGTGCTAAGCCTATATGTCATCAAATCAAATGATCCATCTGGTGGTATGAAGGAAATCGTTCGATCATTTTCAAATCGGGCCAAGCGAACACACCTTCATCAAGATGTCAACTCATTTTAGAACAAGCATTAATGTTAGGGATACTTTTTTGCGAAAAGAATATAAATATTTTGTGTTATAAATAATCTACACAGACAGCTTTCCATAGACAAGAGACTCAAGGATACATACTGATGAAATTTAATGTCTTCCAAGTCAATTGCCTTTCCTTTGGTCGCCCTGCCTTGCGCTTCTAATAATACTCTATCATTTAGGCCAAGTTTACACTCAGGCATGCCACTGCATTGGATAAGCCAAAGACGTCATCTTTGAGTTTCCAGATACATACTCTCCAGCAAAATGTTGGGTAGATCAACAGAAATATCACAGCAAACTGATAGGATCCTAGGAATAGGGAGTTAGTTGTTTGACCAAGTCTTTATTTAATTATTCGATTACTTATGTATTTGTTCAATTATTTATTAATTATGTAATGGGTGTGTCAGTTATGCATGTAGGAGTTAGTGGAATGGTTATTGGTTAGTGGGGTTATAGAAGGAATTAGATAGAGTCAGTTACTACCCTTCCTCTATAAATATCCTAGTTGTATTCCAGATTAAGCATGATGAATGAATGAAGAAATATTTTGTCTGAGTATTGGAGATTCTCCAACTCTTGGCTTCTTTTATCTCCCATTAAGTGAGATCCGTGCTTAAAGAGAGAAACTAGAAGAGATTGATGAGTACCTAGATTCTAGGTCTCATCAAAAACACATCCAAATCATTCTCAACTATAACTGTTGAAAGCCAAATGACCCCAAAGATTGGGCGTTTCTGCAGACTGCAGTATATAAGCACCGCATCCTAAACAATACCTTAGTTATTCCAAATGAAAAGAGCAACTAAGTGCCATAAATTCCTGATCCTATCATTCTTCTCCCTCTATAAATTCTTCTTGGGCCATAAAGCTAAGGTAATCATCAAACTACAAAGCTAAAAGCTAACCTAGTTTGCTAGCAGCTCGTGTTCTCAATTAATCAGAAGTAGAAAACAAACCTCAAATATGTTCTCATCTTCAGTGCTCCAACAACATCAGACCTAATTATTTGCCCATTGCTATTGACAAGTATGTTAACACTCTCCACCACATCCAAGAAAACCTGAAAATGGAAAGGGAATATGTCAACTGATGGGGCAGACCATCATATTACCAATCAAAATGGGGATTAGTGAAAAAAAGAAAATAATAGACACCTCATTTTTCTTGTAAGTTATGCCTTCACTACGCCAAGACACAGCATTAGTTACAGCCATAGGAGGTCTCTGGGTAACTTCCATTCTGTAAGCATCAGTCTTGATAAATTCACTTAGAATCTTTGCCTCGGTATACTGAGGATAGCCAAAGTCCATAATTTCATCAAGGAGTTCATACTGCCAATAAGGGAAAAAAAATTAAGAGTGCTTGTTCATTTGGTTTTACGTCAAAGATAGAACTAACTGCATCAATTTAATTAATCAAAAGATAAATTAGAAGGTTCCATGACATTGTACCACAACAACAAAGTTATCCCTAAGTGATTCCTCTTCCAATTCTTCAAAATAGTGCTTAAACACCTGCCGTAAAAGAACAGTATCATTTGATGGCAACATAGTAATCGTTTGTATAAATTCTAAAGTCCTGAAGCTTTTGGAACTATAATTACTAGCAATACTTACGTCAACTATACGATGTAGGAAAAAAAGAAGGCTAGCAGCATTGCAGTTTTGCCTGGCTGCTATCATGAGGTAGACATTACTATGCTGTATAAACATGTAGGTCACACCGTTATCATATACAACTGGATCTTGAGATTGTGGATCTCCCTGAAGCATTACAAAACACCAAAAGGCAGCCGAACTTAGTTTTCCCGTAATATAGAAAGCCATAGAAGTCCGTAGCAGGCGAGTAAAGGAAAGCTCACAAAAAAATATACATACTCTCCAATTCCGCCTCCAGTGACTAAAAATTCAACAACCCCGTTGAACACTTCAAATCTAAAACTCTTCCAAACAACTTTCAGAAAGAACTAAACAGAAATCGAGAGTCACCGCTGCCAAGTTAAATTTATCTAAATGCAAACAAGAAATGCATCTATACTTTATTATTCCACTTCGTTTCCTCTGGCTTCCACAGAAACAAGCACAGCACTAAAGACTCAAAAGGCATGGATATATTAGAGCACAGAAGCGAACCTCTTTTTCAATGAGCTTGGTGAAGAAGCGCTCGGCCTCGACAGCTGAGACATCGCCACGGTAGTCGCGCCAAATTAGAACGCGGCCTTTGATGTCAAGAAGGAAGAGAGCAGAGGCAGCCCCTGCCATTGGTGAATGCTTATTATGGATCCCGATGACCGGATCCTGTTGGATCGGATTGGAATCAGATCGGATCGGCAGTAGAGGGACGGAAAAGGAATCAACCAGAGGTAGATCTAGATTCGAAGTATTTATGTGAGGATGAAATTGGAGAGTCTAGGGCTAAGCCCGCCATGTAAGTGGCAGAGCCATTCAATTTGCTTTCGAGTTTCTGCAAGTTAAGGGGTAGGAAATTTCCAAGAGCTCCTTTTGTTTTATTGTCCGAGAATGCTAATGGAGACGATAGTTCGCGTTGTGGATGGTGGTGTGGAAATTTGTCTTCGGGTACAGAGAAACTGCAACGACGACGTTGCATGCTGCAACTTAAAATTACAATCAATTTCTTTTAGGAAATATTCCTTGAATTCTATTTATAATTCGTTGGCCAAAAAAAAAAAGAATTCTATTATAATTCTCTTTATAAGTGACATTATCATTCATAGGAATGATTTGAAATATAAACAAAAATTTGGTTTTGTCTACACTTAAATACATTTTTTTTCATTTTCACCCCTAACTAATATATTCATCAATCATCTTTTTTCCACTCATTTCTCATATTAATCATCTTCATAAAAAAAGGGTATATTTGAAAAATTACATTTTTTACGTATTTATTACTTTTAACTAATCTTAACCAATAGATAGTTGTTAGTTGTTAGTTGTAAAAAAAATGGGAAGAAGTAACAATCATCCTAACCCTATACTTTATATTCATACATAATGGTAGAAATGCCCATTTTGTGGCAAAGATATTAATTTTTTTCATATGGATTGTATTTTTATAATTACTTTTTAATTGTTTACAATTTTATTCATTTACTTTTTTAGCAAGTTTATGAGTATTATTTTTAATTTCAAATATTAAAATTTCAGTTCTAAATTAGACATTTAATTTTCCAAGTCTCTCAAGTGATTCTCAGCAATTTATAATTGAGAATCTCATATTTAGAATTATCTAGTATAATATCTGTAACTTACTACTTCTATTTTTTAACAAGTATTTTTAGATCTAACTTGTTAAATTCATGCTTCGGAATCTCAGGTGTCATCCCTCTTATTATATCATACCTCCATATTACAGCACTTTTATTTAGTACTTCCATCATCCTAGCAGACTCAAAGCTCATCAAGGCTGGGAGCAAAATGATTATAAAATCTTTGCTAAAGCGCTCTCTTTCCACAAATAAAGGAGTTTTGAAAAATAAGTTCGGCTTTTCTAATCTATTTATAATACACTAAAAAAAAGTTTAAACGTTATTAGCTCTTTCTTAAAATTTAATAATTTTACCCTTGTTTAATATTTTTTTTTAGAAAATATCGTTCTGCAGAATAATAAATCAGCAATAACATGATATATTTACAATAAATTTAATCAGGTAAGTTATGTTAAGAACTGAAAGAAATATATACTCTCCCTGCAACTTATATACAGGATAGGAAGAGAATTTTTTATATGCTTATTTTTCAACCAAGTTTAATTTTTAACAAATATTTTAAAATAAACTTATTCAGTTATTTTTATCTAAATTTCCATCACCTCTCAAATGCCAAGGCATTCACGCTGTAACAAATCTAGTCTATTAAACATCTACAAGGCTAATACAAAAGTACAGCAGATAGAAGGCAAGGATGATCAGGACAATAAAACACAGAAATCTTTAACCAAAGTACAGCAGTATCAGTTGCAAAGATTCATTGTACTATCAATTAACTTGGTTAATACAAAATGGTCTGGAGATAGCGGCAACTGAAAAAACGAAAAGAAAAAAGGTCTCAAGTTCAAGTCATTGCTGCTGGTCTTAAAGAGGAAGACGTACTCTTTTTTGAAGTCATTAACATGACTGTCATGAGTCCTTCATATGAAAGGTTTTCAAATTTGTTGAAAACTGTGAACAATTATTTACAAGAGGCTCCTTACTATGTATACTATTTGGATTTATATAAACATATATAATAGGCTTGTTTATGTTAACCTTGGAAAAACATGTTTACATGAGTCAGGATAAAACTCTTCTCACGTATTTACCATAGACCATAATAGCTTCAAAAGTGAGGTTAAAAAAACTCTTTGAGATGATGATCATCTTCCAGTAAATATGCCGCTAAAGACTTCACTGTTGCCACCTAGTGATGCTTCCCACTCTGTGGAGGACATCATAACCTGTGACAACATCACCACAATCTCCCTCATTTCTGGCCTCTCTATTGGTTCCTCACGCAAGCATCTTTCTGATATTTCTATCATCTGCATCAATATTCACTTTCGCCGTTAGAGGCAAAACCATTCACACAAGGACTTCTCAGATATGGAAAAATCTGCACTAAAAGTGAGCATTATGTATATATATGGATGTATGAACCAAGACTGAATCTAACCTTGAAGACATCCTCCACAGGATAGCTATCTCGAAGGTTTTTGTCTATGATACCCTCTAAAGCACTCTCCGTGTCTTCATCTTCAAATACTTTATTAATCTGAATGTTAAAAAACAGAAAAACAAAAAGACAAGAAAAGCAAAAAAAGTTAAGCTTTCTATCTGAAGTCAATAATGAAATGGATGATGCACCAGAATATGTATGAACACAAATGAATTATGCTCAAGAGTATCATCACTGTTGGATTAGACTCATTACAAACTTCAGTTCCAAAAATGGAGTCTGACTTACAACAGAAATAAGCGATCTCATTCTGACGGTTTCTTGGCTTTCACGAAATAGAGCAGGTTTCCCTGTCACCAGCTCTGCTAGAACTACTCCAAATGCAAAAACGTCAGTTTTAGAGGTCACCTGAAGCTCCTTCACAGATCTGAAATACACACACACACACAAAATCATGAATGTCTGAAGAAAAGTCAGCAAAGTCTAATTATAAGTTATGATACATGATGCTGGCATAAAACTTACTCTGGTGGAAGGTAGCCTGGTGTTCCAACAAGCCTTGTTGCTATAAAATCATCATCATTTGTTCGTTCTAACAGCTTTACTAGCCCAAAATCTGCAATCTGTGTATCAAGTTAATGAAGTGAACTGTGGAGTACGCATAATTGATTCAATGTTAGTTTCGCAACTTAGTTTTTAAAACAAATGAAATAATTCATAATCCTCCAATGGATAAGAGTATGATAGATGTTTTATATTTTGATTTGTATGCTATGAAATAATATAGTGCTTGTTTGGGAACTCATTTTCCCCAACGGTGCACGTAAGTCAAGACAAAACATAATCCCCGAAATCTGTAAAACCATCTCGAAATCCATAAAATCACCTTGAAAGCCGTAACTCCTTTATCCCAACGGAGCTCCCAAACACACACATAATTTGTTTTCATATATTATACCAAATGGGACCTAAGAATAAAAGAACTCAAGTGATCGGTACCTTGGCTCTGAGTTTATTGTCGAGAAGAATATTGCTAGTCTTGATATCTCGGTGCACATGTCGTGCTTTTGTGTAATCATGTATATATTCAAGACCTTTTGCAGCATCCAGAGCAATCTGCGCTCTAGCAGTCCAGGAAAGAGGTTCATGACCTGTTCCAGTACCATTGTTAAAGTTTCTTATAAATACATAAACATTTGGTTTCTTTTCTGTATCTTTTCAATAATAAAGTTCACCTGAACTTGAAGTTAGGATTATGGTCTTTGAGGTATTGCTAATCTTGCAACTTTATCCATTTTGACAGTAAAATTCCTCTTGGCCTATTTTATTGTATCTAAAGAGGTCTCTTAGGTATCTGTTGCAGACAAAGAAATGTTGAACTAAATTAATATACCTTTTAGAAATGGATTATGAAGATGGTCACTGAGAGATCCTTTTGAAACATACTCATACACCAAATAAAGGTTGTCTTCTCCACTGGCATATCCCAATAGCTCCACCTGCAACAGAAGTTACATCTGTAAATTAATCAGATCAAGTCTTAGAAACTACACTGAAGATCATTTCATCAGAGACATTCCTTACAATGTTGATATGATGGATCCTGCATAAGACCTTTAGTTCTGCATAGAACTCTTTGGATTTATTAGACCTCATCTCTTTTATAGCAACCTCCTGAAAGTTAAAATTTTTTTCATTTAGATATGCTTGCATTTTTTATCAGGATCACTATTATAATTTTGATGGGACTGTACATACCTTTTCCCCTAAAATTCCAAAATATACAGTCCCATATCCTCCCTTGCCTATTATTTTACTCTCTTTATTTATGGCCTCCTCAATCTCCTCAAGATAAAATGTTACTGGTCTTTCTGAGTCAATTGATGTTACTTCTGCAAAAACATTCATAGCCATGATTTAGACTCTCCCCAGATTGAAGTGTGTAATTTGTTTTTCAGAAATAAAAAATACTTTTTCAGTTACCTTCTATAGTTTCTATATGAAGTTGATGGTTCTTAAAGGAAAGAATACTTCTATTGGAAATCGATCTTTTCGATAATGCTTTCGAAGTTGATCTTTTCGATACAGCTTTTGTATCTTCTTTGCTGGTTTCAGTGGCTCTCTTTCTCCACAGAACGAGAATGATTATTGTGATAACACAAAGTAATGCCACACCCACTAAGACACCAATGATAATAAAATGCTTGATTTTCTTTCCTGGTAACAAAGAGGAAAGATCAAAGCAGAAGCAAAAGTTGCAGTTATTTTTTTTTATAGTTCAAAACTTCAATCAAACATAATCATATAAGTAGAAGATAACTTACCACTTCCTTTTGAAGATGGAATCCCGTTGAGCTCCTTAGGAACATATAACACCCAACCCACATCTATGAATGAAGCTCCATTAGCTAAAACTTGATTCATGTTCTGAATTCCAGTAAGTGTAGATGATAGCATATTAGCGATTTCTGCTATTGTATCGTTCTTCTGGACTGTATATGTTACAACGATTTGATAATCACTTTCTGTACATCCACAGGGAAGATGTATTGTTAAGTTTTCACCTGTGGTCACATTATCAGTTGGAGACCAGGCTTGTCCACTGTAATAGAAGTTTGAAATATTCATATATGTATCGTTTTGTTCCACTGTGTGTGTTGTATCAAAGAAATATCCCCTAAGGTTAGTGACAGTTTTACAAGAACAAGGAACTGTTATGAGGTAGTCTAGGTTGGTGCCCCGTGTTATCGGTTGGATTTGGAATGAACTAACAGAGTAAAGAGAGGCTATGACTTCTATGTCAAGACCATGGTTTATGTGGTAAAGTAAGGCATTACA
>JANTPZ010094925.1:0-15934 GCA_025593235.1 Vachellia pachyceras | reverse complement strand
GGTTGATTGGACAAGCTTCCTCTGGATCTCGAATGTGATGGGAGCAGAGGCCTCAATGTCATCGGTGAGCTGCTTGCCGGTCCATTCATCGTCGGACTTACAGAGGACGTACGTGAAGACTCCCATAGCCACTCTTCTCGAAGTACAGGCAAAAACCTAATTGAAGACTCAGAAGTTTGTGGCGCATGCTTAACGAATTACTTGATTGATGTTCTTCACCTGTGCCCATTTCTCCATCCTTCCCATTTTGTCCGTCTCAGTCTTCGCATGGGGTTCAAGCTCCAGGAAAGCTTTAATCTAAGGAAAGCAGTGCCACAGGTAAAGAACACCGGCAGGATCCTCGAAATCGGTGGTGACATCGGCGGCGCAGAACACCTCCACAACAAGCCCGACGCCTCCCACCGCTGCCCCTCTCCTCCTGTGACGCTAACTTGAATGCCCCGCCGTGCCTCCTTGTAGCTTCTGGCTAGAAGCCGCTTTCCCTGCGGAAGGCATTCTCCACTGATGCTGATCCAAACGTTCAAGAAAATGCCCACCGTGCTTTTGGACCTCAAAAGCTGCTTTTGGGCTCTCTCATCGCTCTCCCAAACACTCGCAATGGCTCTCTATTATTCCGCTTGGTTTTGTGTCTGTCTGTCGTGGCCGACGATCCGTTTGGAGAAAGGTCATTAAGAACAAGAGAGTTCAGATCAAAATAGCAAAAGGAGAGAAAGATGTGGAAGGCCTAAAGAGAATGTGACCATGAGGGAGGACAATAAAGTTGGAGGAACCATGGATTATTTCAGACGAGGCGGCACCTAGCTAGTCTCTACCCCCTTTTATAAAGAAAAAAAGGTTAGGGTCGAGTTAATCACGGCAAAGATCGTGATTCGAATTCAAAGTGTTGTTCAGTTATGGTTTTGAAGTTGGAGGGAATTAGTGAAAGTAAAAGAATATTATATATATATATATATGTGTGTGTGTACAATGACAGGGCTTAGAGGAAGGTGGTGGTCTTCAAAATTACAGGAATTAGTGTCTTGGAAATGGGGGACCGCATGTATGGGAAAAGTAATTCATCGCAGTATTCTATCCCCCTCCTCTCTCTGATTTTTTTTTAAGTTTTGACAATAATAGCCACTTTATTTCATCTTTTTTAAAGCTTACACGTGAATTAAGAAATTACTAATTGATGTAACATACTGTTTCATATAAACTAAAATACCTTCATCTCATGCAACAGTTCAGAGAAAATGGCGTTGTTATATAGTGAAGTTTTTTTTTGGGGGCTAAACATTCAAACTCCATAAACTTAAAGTAACAGCAAATTAAAATTAAATGATAACGTACGGTACATCTTTTAGAAGGTTCTTCCATATAGATGTGTCCATGCAGGCATTGTTTGAACAAAACAAAAGGCATAAGGCCTTCAATGGCTGCACGACGTACGTATGTACGACTAAAGTAATGGAGAGAAGAGGCACCTTTGCATTAGAAAACGAATAAAGGTGGATCTTCCTAAACGTTTCCAATATAACACACGGAGAAGGGAGAACACACCGCACATCGATTTTAATCATTCATCGACGATACGCATGTAGTAGGCTTTGCTTGTGTTTGCCTTACTACGTGTATACGTGATGGCTTGGATAATATTGAATATACGGCATAGGAGTGAAAATAGGTTAGGCTTTTGTAACAATTTAGCCTTCAGTCTCACCTATTATCTGTTATAAGCTTCTTTTCAGCCTGAGCTTGACCTGTTTAAAATTCTGGCATAACATGAAACATGTTAAAAAAGCTTACATTTTCTAAAATTTAAAACAGACACTAAGAATGACCTTGGAAAAATCGCGAAGGGTTATGCTCCACCAACCTCCCTTACCATCCCTCGCGACTCGCTCTCAGAAAAGTCAGATTCATTTCTTCTCGTTCTGCAACTCTCCCTCCGCCATTGAAGACCAGAAGGAAAAAAATCAAGAAAAATTGTGAGGGAAATAATTCCTAAAGCAACACGGGTTGATGTTCTCAATAACCAAATACACAAGAGAAAGCTGAACCCAAATCCACTACAAAGCCTTCATCTAATAATTTTTTTTTGGGGGGGGGGGCGGTTAAGTAAACATAACATCGGTGAACTACTGGAAGTGGCGAACAATATCTCCTAATGACGTACTGAATTTCATCTTCGTATCAAGTCCAATGTCTAAGACAAGTGCGTAGTCCGCAGTACCGTGCGGACGACCCTGATTTGTGCTTTGCTATTGCTGTGCTTTTAGTTTATTTGCGAGATTAGTAGTGAGGGCAGAGTCTGGAGGAGGAGAGAATCCGAGGTAACTGTGTTGCTTTCAGAAGTGGCAGCAAGCGATAGGTTCTGGTTTTTGCTACCAAACTTGAGAATGTTCCGAGGATGATAGCAGGGATACATACAATCTGCCGTTGAGTTTTGCAAGAGGAAACGATTTGGATATATGGTGCCTAGACGAGTGCTGAAAAGGGGGAGAGGAAGACGGAGAGGGCGGAGGCTGAAGAAGGTGGGGAGAAGACAAAGGCTGCTACCAGTAACAACTCTTTCATCCTCGATTACTTATGACTTGTGAGTTGCGATGAGTTAAGAGGCAACGGCTAAGTTGTGAGAAAGAAAGATTGATAAAATACCAAAGAGACTTTAAATGAATAGTGCCTCTACTGTGCATTTTACTTATATAGGGACACATATACAATGAGTGGGGGACAACTCTCCAATTGTACATAACCCTCTAGAATAATACAAAGGAACATTTAATATACAAATAAATATATTACAAATAAATGCATTAATTAACTCCCTCTGTTATTTCGGACCCTTCTTTTGTTGTTCTTTATTCAACCTCGAGGATGGCTTGTAATAAGGTTTGCTGAGTGACAGTAATGCCAATTTTGTCTCTCAAATACCAAAAACTAGCATGATGTAATGGTTTAGTTAGGCAATCAACAATTTTGCTGTTGGAATGTATTGAACATTTATAACATATTTGATATCTCTTGATCTCTAATGAAATGAGTATCAATCTCAATATATTTCATCCTTGTATGATAAACTGGGTAAGAAGTTAGAGTAGCAACAAAAGTATTATCACACCAAATGATTGGAGTTTTCTTCATTTGCACCTTTAACTCAGATAAGAGATATTTTATCCAGCAAAGCCCAGCTGCAATGTTTGCAAGGGACCTATATTTTGACTCGGTGCTAGATCTGGCTACTACTTTTTTGCTTCTTAGATGACCGTGTAATAAGAGAATCACCAAGGTAAACACAATAAATTTAACTAATCTTCGATCATCAGAACAGACAGTCCAATTCACATCTAAGAAGGTAACTAAATTTTTGAATGTTGGGAACGTTTTGATTGTAATTAATATATATTCCAATTGCGTTATACATTTTTTTATTGCATGAAATTGCTGAAAGTGCCAACGAAAGTGGAGATGGTACATGCATGCAGCCTCTCATCAACTTAGCTGGATGCATGAATCATTATGCATTATCGTAGCATGTATATAATAATTTATGTTGCTTATAAAGCAGTAGTGCGTCGATGTGTGTGTATAATATACGGCTTCAATTGAAAACCATAAAATGATCATACGCAAACCAAACATATATAAGTTTTCTGTTCGTTAATTTGACCCCAAACACCGCCTCTACATTTACTAGCTACCATGTCCGATCGAGAGAGACGCATCAGAACTGATGTAAATGGGTAAGCTATCGGTTGCTTCGCAAAGCACATTCTGGCATGGACAGGTGTACGTTGGATCCTCGTTTCTGCCTCAAGCTTTTGGATATCATTGATGATCAGTGAGATTCGATCGTACGTTTAATTAAAATATGACGGGTCCTACAACATGTTTTCTCAGGATTTTATGCTGATGCTCATATTATACCACTGGGGTGCAACGTATTAGAACGAAGAACGTAAAGTCAGCGTAGCCGACTTTAATTTGGCGTGCTCCCTCGCACTGTCTGTCGGCGACACCACCCAACGCCACGTGGGTTCATTACATTATTTAAGGAAATGGGTGGGGCCACCCACAATCACCGACGGCCACCACTTCACGAGCAAACTTTTAGTTGAATTAACTTTAGAATTACAATTCACGCTCACTCTCGTCCAATTCTAATCCATCTTTCATTAATATCCAATTTAATTTAATATTTTAATGCTTTGTATCATTATTATTATTTTTTTGTACATGTAGAGACCACGCTGCGAGCGCTCTCGATCACCTCCCTTGCCCTCCCTCATTTCCATCACGTTTGCCTGTCTGACGCCAGCGCATGATGTGATTGACTGGGAACGCGGTAAAAAAATAGTTTTACATAAATTAAAATAATTAAATATTGAAAAGAAATTATCTCCTTTAAGAAAAAAACATGTTTGGGCTTACCGTCAAACACACCCATACTCTTTGAATGAAAGATAAATTAACAACCCAGTGTGACGTGGAGACACGATAAACTTGGCCATGGGATACGGGGGAATTCAGGTGCAAACCCAACAACGTGGCCGTCAAGTTGAGGTCTCTTTTGATGCGTACGGTGTTCTCTCTCGGTACGGTGAAATCTTAAATGGAAAATTTATTCTGAGGTTCCAAATAAAAAAATTATTTAAAAAATGTCTTATTGATCAACGTATTTATTCTGATATCTCGTTGATAACATGAGATCCTTGTATTGATAATAGCATGCGCTGGTGTCAACAACGCCTCATGTTATCAATAGGATCTCTGATTAAATATTTTTATCCATAAGATCATTTCTTAAATAAATTTTTTATTTGGGACATCAGACTAAATTTTTCATCCTAAATTATGTAATAACCTTATATTTTCCAAATGCACATCACCCACCTACTGAAATTTTACGTACAGTCCTTATTGTATTCTTATTCCATATTTCAATTCCTTATAAAACTTCAAAAGCCAACATCATATGCCTCTCTGCCTATTTTTTTCCCTACATAGTTGATGCAATCTATAATTGAATAAAAATTCTAATGCAATAGCTTCCCATTTCATTTTACCGTGAGAAGATTTTATATTGGTTATTGCCCAAACATTTGATGATAATAAAAACATATGCATTTTCAATTTAGATATATATATATATATATAACAATCAGCAAAAAATATAGATAGTTGTGTTACCATGTCAATACAAAATCGTCACACGAAAATTTTAATAAGAAGTAGATTTGCAGCCCTTCCTCCTTCGATATCAAACAAATTAAAAAAAAAACAGTGATATAAAAATAATCTGGTATCCATGGTCCTATTTCATAACCTATATAAAACAAAATTACATTAGGTAACAACAAATATTCTAAAAATAAAAATAATCTGGTAAGCATGGTCCTATTTCATAACCTCTCTTTCCCTTTTCTCCATATTAATTAGTTGATCATGATCATGGCCTGCAACAATGGAAAATCGCCTTCCCCCACTCGTATCTCGCGTGTCACAATTTTCTTTAAACCAAGCTAACCCACCTTCTCTCTCCAGATCCTTTTCTCTCTCTCTTTCATTTCCATACATCCCACAGGTTCCCTCCTTCCACTACCTTGGCAGAAACACACCCTCCATCATCTCTCTCTCTCTCTCTCTCTGTTTCAAGATAGGGACGGCAACACGGCCAACCCTCTCCATCCATGGCTCATGCCACCAAGTACCTTCCCGTCGGTGGAGGAAGCCTCAAATCAGACTTTATGAGCTTCCTCTCTCATTTCAAGACCAGAAGATCAGTACCCTTTGCCTATGGCTGCATGATCGCTTTTGTTGCTTTCACTATTTTCTTAGCCTTCTCTCCTTCGCCAAATGCTTCTTCCCCATTCTTCACCGACATGTTCGCTTCAACTTCTATGACTGCTTCATATAAATCTCATTTCAACTCCCTTTTCTCCTACTTCTTCCCCAATGTTTCTTCATCTCCCAACCATCCTCAAAGCTTTCCCCTCCACACCAACGCCAATTCTAGATCTATTGATGACACTTCATCTCCCATCTCAAGTTCAAAACCATCCTCTTCCAAAACAGACAGTTCTTTTACTTCATCTCAAAATAAATTTCCAACCACGAATCAGACTGCGATTCCCTCTTCTAATTCTCAGACGTCAAGTGATCGGACATCAGTTTTGCCAGTGAAGTCGCCTTCCATTGCGAATAAGGAACCATCCAGCGCTGTAAATCGTACTCGGAGCCCCGTGAGGTCCAGTGAAAGTAAAGAAGTGAAGGCAAATCTATCCACAAACGCTGTTACCTCACCGAATGTTTTGGCGTCTTCTCCTCTCCAAAGTATCCCAGTTAGCCCGAAGAAGGATCTGAGCTCAGTTGAGGGAGTGAAGGGTGTTGCATCGGATAATTATACAGCGTCCTTGGCGAAGCAGCAGAGAAATTCGACTGTTACAGGACTGAAAAATGAGTTAATCGAGTCTTTAATGAAATGTGATTTATTTGATGGGAAATGGATTCGGGATGATTCGTATCCTCTTTATGAACCCGGTTCTTGCGGTCTGATTGATGAGCAGTTCAATTGTATTCGGAATGGCAGGCCTGATAATGACTATCAGAAATACAAATGGAAGCCCAAGGGTTGCAGCCTTCCGAGGTAAGTGAATTCGATGAATTTTGTTGTCTTGTCGTTTGTTTCGAACCAAATCCGTTCGGTTTCCTGTTATTCTGTAACGGATGTGTCAGTTGTTTGGCTGAGTTTTTCCCTTAACTAGAATGGTTGTATCCCTAAATGTTCTACAAAATTTGCGCAACTTGTGCGGCCGATTTACTTTTCCAATTGATTTGTTTGTGTTCCGCTTTGCCCTGTTTCCTTCCAATTATTTGATTTGACATATTCAACAGTTTTCTAAAGTTGCAACTCAGAGTAAAGTGATGCTTATACATCTGGAAATACAGATTGGACGGCCATCGTCTTCTAAATATTCTAAAAGGGAAACGATTGGTTTTTGTTGGCGATTCCCTCAACAGGAATATGTGGGAGTCTCTAATTTGCATATTGAGGAACTCTGTCCAGAATAAAAGCAGAGTTTATGAAGCAAATGGCAGGGTCCAATTCCGAGGGGAAGCCTCCTATTCTTTTATATTCGAAGTCAGTCTTGTTACATTTCCATTTCTTTTTCTGAAATGAAAACAGAATCTCTGGTTTGTGCGATATTTCATTCCCCTCACGTCGTTCAGTTGGTTTTCTTTACTGGCGAGTAGGATTACAACTTCACAGTGGAGCTTTTTGTATCTCCATTCTTAGTTCAAGAATGGGAAACAGCGGACAAGAACGGAACAAAGAAGCAGACGCTTCGTCTGGATTTGGTTGGCATGTCTTCTGATGAATACAAAGATGCAGATATTATGATCTTTAACACTGGCCACTGGTGGAACCATGACAAAACTTCTAAAGGGTAAAAACCATAGAGAACAGACTCCAATGTTGCTCACTCTCTCTTTTATCAACTTCATCACTCCTCCTGATTCTTTGTTGCATTCTACAGGAAGGGCTATTACCAAGAAGGTAGCCATGTGTATGAGGAACTAAATGTGGATGAGGCATTTCGAAGAGCTATAACAACATGGAGCAGATGGGTTGATGCCAACGTGAATCCTTCCAAGTCGATGGTCTTCTTCAGAGGCTATTCTGCTATCCATTTCAGGTAAAGCAACACTTTTAATTAGCTTCACACTATAAGCACTTATTATTCCATGAAACTAGAAGACTGATTGATTGGGTGTGTTGTTGTGAATGCATTTAGTGGAGGACAGTGGAATTCTGGAGGGCAATGTGACAGTGAAACAGTGCCTATTGAGAATGAGAAATACCTAACAGAATACCCACCGAAGATGAAGGTTCTGGAAAATGTGATAAAGTACATGAAGACGCGTGTGACATATCTGAATGTTACGAGAATGACGGATTTTCGAAAGGATGGTCATCCCTCCATATATAGGATGCATAACCGATCCCCATCGCCTTTAATGTTTCAAGACTGTAGTCACTGGTGCCTTCCTGGAGTTCCTGATGCTTGGAATGAGATTCTCTATGCTCAGCTTCTTATCAGACAGTATCAGAATCAGAGTCAGAACAAGAGACCTTAGTTGAACAGCCAAATGCATATTTACATTCCATCACTTGAGCTTCTGCGGAAGAAAGATAAGCACGTTCCGCTTTTGTCCTATCTGTTTTCTGGGCGCCGTATAGCCACAGATTTTTTCCCCTTTTAAATGCTCAAAATTACTACTACTATGTTACGTAATTGTAAGAAATATAAGAGGTAATTGGTCCATTTAGGAATTCGGTGTAGAAATATTTTTAGACAAATTTAAATAAATATGTGAAGAGATTATCTCATTTTATGACAAAACATTATTGAATGGGTTTTTAGAGCTCCATAGATACTGCCAAACAGGATCTGTAGACGACGAGGAAAGATGAGACAACAGCACGGTGTCTTCTTGAGGGATTGTAAATTAATAATCCCTTGATGTGCTTGTTGAGACGGTAGTGTATATTCAAATCTTTTAGTTGAAATATTATAAATTCAAATTATTAGTTCATAAAATAGTATTTATTAAATAGTTCCATGCATATGCCAACGAATGTTTCAGTAAATGGCAATTTTTAGAACAATTTAATTCGATAGTTTAATTTAATGTCATGGTCTTGGGACGGGCTGCATCAATTGGTCCAAGTGGCGGTCAGTTTTGAAGTGATTTAGAAGAAATTTCTAAGAAAATAATAATGTTGATTGAAAATCATCAGTAAATTTAAATCGAATTTCTAAGAAAACCGAGTCATGGTCTTAATTCGTTAGTTCTTGCTTTAAAAGGTCATGTAATGTTATTAAAAATTTAAAAATTTTAGATAATATACTATTTTATGTAAAAGTTAGAGTCTAAATTCTGAAACCCTTCCCTGAAAAAAATACTTATGCCGCATAAGTTATGCGTAAGCCAAAAAAATATTATTGAAAAAAAATTAATATAAGCAATAAAATTATGATAAATCACGATATAACAATTGATAGTAAAATATTTTTGATTTAATATGTTTTATTTATGATATTATTGATGTAATATTGTTTTATGATTTGAACTTGCATGCTTAACTAGTTTTAATAAAAATATAGAATAAGTTTAATTTTACACGATAAAGAAAGCTTAATCAATATTAGTATTCATAATATAAATCAGATAAAAGAACCTAATGATATAAACAGATAAATATCCATCTTGAAAATTAGATGATATGAACATCAATTTAGGTGGAAATAAAGTGTAAGAAAATATATGATGAATGGTTTTAATTCTAATCTTTTCTTGTAAAAAATTATAAGTATAAAAAGAAGGTAGGGATTCAGTTATAAGCAATTTAGTACTTTTAAATTTTCATCCATCTAAATAATTATAGCTTTTATTTTGTTTAATAAATGATTTTTTCTTGATAACTTTTGTGCCTTCAATTTATAGGGAGGGTAGGCTACTAGAATGAATTATTTGTAATGCGTGTTGGATGAGCAGTGAACCCTGTAGAGAGGGTAGGCTACTATTATAAAAGTCAATTCATTTCTTGAGATATTAAAATAATTAAATTACTGTATTATAAGATAAATTTTAAAATATTTATATCTATCATTTGATTATATATAATTTTATAAATTAGGTAAATTAATATAAAAATCTTATAAATATATAAATTAGTTGACTTTTTTAATCTATCAAAAAAAGTCCGTTTACTGAGATCAAATTTTCGGCATTTTACTAAAAATCGGTTTAGGAAAGTAGTGGAGAAGTGCTTTTACAGTTTATAAGATAAATATGTGAAGGGTATTGGTTCGATTTACGGAAAAATATTGTTGAATACACGTTTATAGAGTCAAACGCTCTCTTAAACAGACACTAACGAGTATTTCGATAATGTTATTCTACTGAATTGGAAGCTTAAATTAATGGAGTGTGTTTCAACTGGTCACGTAGAAATGTGTTGGCCAATTAAATATTTTCAATATCTGCATTCTAGGCAGTTATAAGATTTAGAAGTTGGCAGAATAGGGCTCCATATTCTTAAAAAGTCGCCTGAGATATAGATATATATATATATATATCATTCCGCGAGGAGTGAGAGGTTTTATCCACTCTTCTCGTTTAAAAATAGAAATAGAAAACCGTTTATCCTGTTAAAGTCGTTAATGGGAAGGGAATGATATCCGGGGAACTAGTATTGGGCCAGGCCCAAAATTCGAGTCGAGCAAGTCTAAGGCCCACTCGTTCAGTTGATATATTCAGACTAGTATCGGACAAAAAAAAAATAGAGGCAACAAGCTGTAGAAAAGAGCCAATTGGAGCTAGCCCTGGTTTCTCTTTACGTTGAATTTTAATCTTTATAATGATTCCAGTGGTGGATATCACTGAAAACCCTGCATTGATCGGTCTCCCGTACGTATGTTCAAGCGTCCACTGAAATCCGAAAACAAATTGGTCCTGTTTGACAACACTTTGGGAACCCCAAAAGCTTATTCAACAGTGTTTTTCTGCAAAACGAGATAATCTCATCCACATATTTATCTTGATTTACCTAAAAACGCTTCTCCACGACATTCGCAAACGTAACCAATATCAGCTCAATCTCATTGAGAAGATGGAGTGGTATCGGCGGGGAAAACGGCTTCTTTAGTCCTGCCTGTGGTTGCTTTTGTTTTGAGCTGGTAGATGGAAAACATTAGTAAGATCAAAATCTTGGCCTCATATTTGTAAGGAGCTTTTTAGCCCATGACATGAGGCCAGTGGTTTAGCCTCCTAGTTGGAGGTATATAAATACGTAGGTGTGAGTCATGGGGTGCGAGTGATCGGCGTCGATGATGACAGACACTAGCAGTAAAGGGGGTTGGAGATCCAGATTGGACAACGTTGATTTTGGAGGAGAGGAACAAGTTTGGCCGGCGAGGAGGTTGTCAGTGAAGAGGAGGAGGATACACTGAGGGATACACAACGGGATGATTCCAAAAGATGTTGAAGTAAATCCACTATTTACCGTTAACCAAAAGGGATCTTGCCTCTTCATTACTCCGAACGGATCCTATAAAAGTAAACAACTAAACATCGAATTGCCCACATCTGTCTGAGAACACACCACATGCATTTACGTATGTATAAAACTCATCTCATTTATTTATCTCCTATTAATTGTAAATCACGTTTAAAAAGTAACTTAAAACGTTAATATAAACACGCTTGAAACCATATCATTCCACGTTACTATAAAATAACAATAAAGTCCTCAAAACAAAACGAAAAAAATTTAATTGAGTGGGAATCCGGTGGAGCCAGTGAGGTAGGAAGCATATGCAATGAAGGGATCATCCAAATCCAAAAGCATATTTGATGGAAGGCACTTGATGCTTGACCTTTGTGTTTTCAGCTCAAGTACTGATCTCTCCCAGACACTGCACCCAAAAGTCTCTCTCTCCCTCTCTGCGCCCACTGACTTGTATCTCAATATAATCTCGTTTCTGACACATTCCTATTCGCCTTATTACTGTTTGGCTCCATCCAGGCTTCTCTTCCTCTCTCCTTCGTTACTCGGATCTCCATTAACACACCCCTTAATCTTCAAGCCTCCGTCCGTTACGTGTTTGACTAGGGTTTTCTGCTGCTGTTCTTTACATCTTTGAATTTGAAGAAACCGAGCATTGATTACGTCTTCCTTCATTTCGAATTAACATGGACCCCTCTCTTCATCTTATCCTTATGGATCTTCATGTGTGAACCAGATTGCGTGGCTGCGTGCGCTTGTTGGACCTTGCAACTCAATTTACCTTGGAGCTGCATATTTCTCAAACTCCATGTTCATTTTCTAGTGTGCCATGACATTCCTCAGTTCTTCATGGAAAAAACGCTCAATGCAGAAGTCAAACGTTTAATGCATATATCTCCAATTTTTACTAGGCAGTACCATAAATACGAAAAATAAACTCCGTTCTACGAATATGACGGTTTACTGGGGTGTGAGCAAAAGGGGAAAAGAGAACAAAAGGTTCATCACATTTTATGCGACCAAATAAAAAAAATGAGTACACACAAGTCCTGGAAGGGAATCCAATAACCCCGCACAAAAATCAGTAAAAGGATAACAGGATTTCCCCCCTTGTTTTGTTTAGGAAAATAAGATATTTTATTATTCCCAGGCACATTAGCAAACTCGAGAAATAACTTGTGCTGGGAAAACGCATTGATCACTTATTAGCCACCAATCTTACTGTACTGTACTGCTACTTACTAGAATTGTTGGAATGGTATTCAAATTTCAACCCCCCCGGATTATTACCTCCCAATCATACTATCACCAATACCATGTGTTACCATTCCTTTAAAACGTGAAAAGTCAAAACGATTGGAACCTGGATCACAAAAAATCTATTGAAGGATGGTACACCCAAAGATTAAAGGGATTCGTATTGTGTCATTTCGATACACGAAAAAAAAGGCCTCCGAAACAGAAACCCAAAAAGGGTACTTTTTCTTCTAAAAAAACTATACAAATCGAAGGGGTGGCGTGGGGCTGGGCATTGTCTTCTTCCACCGTAATAATATTATAAAAAAATGAGGCAAAAAACAAAGGGGGAGTCAGAATGTGATCATGACGAGGAAGGAGTGCGATGAGGCTGGACATTATTATTATGATTCAAAGGGAGTTACTGTTCCGGGGTTGTGAAAGACGTAGCGGCGACGCCTGAAGAGCGTTGTTGGGGGTAGCGACGGAGGTTAGTGCGGTGGCAGACGACGATGAATTGGTGGCCACCCTTTCGCAGGATGGACACATTGTGAGAGTGGTGGCAGGAAGCTGCATGTAAAATGGCTGAGACGTCTTTAAAGCCCTTAGTTCTTGCAGTTCCTTCTGCAACCTCTTATTCTCTTCTGTCAGCGTCTCACAGCATCTCTTCAGATATTCGCAATCTACTTCAGTCTGCTTCAACTTTGTCCTGTACATCTCAACAAATTTAGCCTCTCCATTCGTATTACGGTTCCTTCTTTGCACAACATGAGCTGAATGAATAATAAGATCAAAGACCCAGCATTTAAGGAACTGGGCATTTATACCTGGCCCTTCTGTTCTGAAACCAAACTTCTACTTGGCGAGGGCGAAGATTCAACTGTTTTGCCAGAACCAGTTTCTGCTTCTGCGGATAAAAGAATCAATAAAATCAGGAACGTACTCACAGAACAACCTGGTGCGAGAAATCTAAAGAACTAAGGATTGCAAGACTTACAGGATTAAGAGTAGTGTGTTCTTTGAAGCTTTCTTCAAGAAAAGCTGACTGTTCCTTGGAGAGCCGGAGTTTCTTCCGAGTCGACCCGTTCTCATCATCGTCACTGGCTCTAGAACTAGTTCTCTCACCTTCGCCATCAAGCTCTCTCTTGCCTTTACTGCCTGCATTACCATTCCTCATGTAGAAATCCATGTGAAATGACGACACACTGTTAGGGGACGAGGACAGTGGAGTACCATCGTCTGCCTCCTCCGCTCCTGCCGCCGGCAAACGGTTGACGTCCAACGCCATCGCTCCTCCATCAGGTGAGAAACGTTGAGATCCCACTGTTATCCATGTTATGAAGTTTTGTTAAAAAGTCTTAACAAAAGATTTGCAGATTCACTGGGAGTACCGAAACTGCTAGATTAAAAAAACCAAACTGAAAGAAAGAGTCGGAGTAAAGGAGACAAGGCAGCATTTACAAGAATCGGAGAGCCAAGGAATCCGAAGATGAGAAGCTGGGTGAGGTCGGGGAACAGGCGTGAAGGGAAGAAGGTCAAGCTGAAGAGGCGGATCTGGAGAGGCTCTTGTCCCGTCTTGGACTCGTGGGGGACTCTGCTCTAAGGCTTTCTCACTGAGACCTTGGCCAAGGGCTATGCAAATATCAGGTTCCTTGTTAGCCATTCTTGGGGCCTTGTCCAGAATGGGGAAACCCTTTGGTGCGTCTCCCAAGCTCAAAGCCAACTCCATCTTTAGGCAAAGAAAGAGACAAGTCGCAAACAGGTATTACTCGGGAATGGTTTCCCGGTGTTAAAAATAAAGCACAGAGACAAAGCAGCTAGTGAGGCTCAGGGCTTAGAATGAAGCGTCACTCTCTTGTTCAATGCAAAAAACGAAGAAAGGCTCAGAACTAGAAAGAGAGAATTGCAGAATCCTTTTTCCCACCAACGACCCCTTTATATTTCTGCAGCTTTGGCATGTGGGAGTAGAGATTGACCGACAAATCCAGGTTGACAAGCGCACGTGAATCGATTTAAATATATAAAACCTTCGTTGCTTTTGCTTATTATTTACATTCCCCCATTTATACAAACCTTCGCCATAACCATGCGTCCACGCCTTACCTGTGATATTTTAAATAAATGACTTGTACGGCTATAACATATTGATAACTCCTTTTGTATGTGTGTGAATGTAGTAATAGCAGTGCTCTCCTTCTTAAATGAAGCTGGGCTGTGAGACGGTGTCGAGTGTCAACCTTAAAGGGAAGGAGGATGTAGGAAAATTGACCCGCAAAGTAACGGGAGACACAGCAAGTAAATCATGTTACCAAATTACATTTACGCTGGTAAAGATAAAATAATTTCTATCGTACTTATATTGTATATTATAAATCATGTTAATAAAAACAGCTAATTTAACAATCCATGGTGACCCAGATGAAGAGTAGACTTTTAAATGATAATTTGACGTGTTAGAAGAGGAAAGCCTGCAGCGACTGATCAATCATATTCGATATTTAATACTGTGAAAGACATTCAGTTGAAGCCAAGTGTGGCGTCCCAAACAGTGTGTAGAGGACAACTATAATTAATCCAATCTGGGAGTGGTTATCAGTAATGCGTTTTTACTAAAAGTTGAGATATTTGGGGAAGTTGGCCTGCCCAGTTTGGCATGTCCTAGCATGGCTTTATTTAACTAGTTCAGAGATTTTTTTTTTAAAAAAAATGGATATCAGACCATGCGGAGTGTTGCTGATTGAGCTGCCAGTTTTGAGAGATTGAGAATCGCAGATATTAAGAGAGAGACAATAAAATAAAGACTAAAAGGTTAAAAGGAGAATTGTATATAACGATAGTGTAATGAGAATTGGAGGATGAAGAGAATGATGAGAGGAGTGAGAGGGAAGAGAGAGAGTGATGAGTTGAGTGTTTGAGGGGAATAGAGAATGATGGGAGGGAGAGGGGTTGGGAAGACAGCGATTAGAGATGCTATGATGCTGCTGCTTCTGCTTAATTGTTGACAGGCCATGAGATGAGAGGAGATGGGTGGAGCTCAAAAAAGTGAGTGCAGTTTCCGAGTTGAAGAGTGATTAAAGTGAGATGAGACCATTTTGAAGTGAAATGACCAATATAGTAGCTTCCACGCCTACAATCCCCTACTCCACAATCCCACCATTCCCTCTTTCAAATCTTTACCATCACTCACCCCAATAACCTCATGCTCGTATCCTTTTCATTTATATTTACTGTTCTTTTCTAAATTAATCTACTTTATTTATAAATTAATTATACATGTAAATAAATAATTTCAAAGTAATTTCAGTTTAACGGACCCTCGTCACCTTTATTAAATTTCATTCCTCCTTCCTATCATTGTCTTTGTTAAAGTAATCTACTGTCTGCATTTTTAATATAAAAGTATATTGATTTTTTGGAGTTATAAAAGAACGGAATAAATTATTTTTTAAAAATTAACGTAAATACCCAAGATAAGGGATATAGGTATAGCAATGGGAGGGAGGGGGTGATGGCTGAAGAGGGAGAAGCGTGATGGGAAGAGAGAGAGAGAGAGAGAGGGGAGGGGGATGTGGGATGGAATTGACGCAGCTCATGAGGCAGACAGACAAAGCGACCACCTTTTACTATTCCCATCAAAGTTGACGT
>JANTPZ010094924.1:0-15003 GCA_025593235.1 Vachellia pachyceras | reverse complement strand
ACAACATTGCCGCTGTGTAATATTTGTGCTCTTGGAAATGGTCAAATACTCAAATCACGGTTGCAATTATGATGTCTTGCTACTTGAAATGTAATTAATTTATCATATTAGAGCACCTAATGCTATTGAACTGATGCTTTGTGTTTTCTGCTTTCACAGTTGGAGGACTCTTAAATGCATCATTTGGCAATGTCACAGAACTCATAATAGCAATATATGCTCTCAACAATAATAAAATAGCTGTGCTCAAGTATTCTCTATTGGGTTCAATCCTTTCAAATCTTCTTTTAGTTCTTGGAACCTCTCTCTTTAGTGGTGGAATAGCAAACATTAGAGTAGAACAAAAATTTGATAGGGTAAGGCCCTGAAGACTCATTCAAAATCAATTATGGATGGTAGATCTTGATTTTTTTCCTCCTCTGTAGAAAATGATGACTAATATCATGCGTTGGTTTTTTTTTTGGCTAATGAACTTGCAGAGACAGGTAGATGTGAACTCACTTATGCTGCTGCTGGCATTTTTGTGCCACTTGCTACCTTTGCTGTTCAGATATTCTGGCACCTCTGCTGCTCTCGATACAGGGCCATCTCTCCACTTGTCAAGAGCTGCAAGTATTGTGATGCTGTTAGCGTATCTTGCTTACCTTGTCTTTCAACTTTGGACCCATCGCCGGTTATTTGAAGCTGAGGATGTAGGCATCTTAAACTATGAAACCATGAAGTTGATTGTGTTTGTGTTCATTTGATGAATACTCAATAACATCAATCTTTGATCAGGAAGAAGATGATAATGATAATGTTACAGAAGCAGCTGTGATAGGATTTTGGAGTGGGTTTGCTTGGCTTGCTGTATTGACTGTACTCATTGCTGTCTTGTCTCAATTTGTGGTCGATACAATTGAGGTAACTGAGCTCAATTCTTAAATGCCTGATTAAGCACCTGCATAGATGACAAGCAGTAGTTCTTTGCCACCTGACATGATATGGAAATGACTAGGAACTTCATTTTGATTGTCATAAAATAATAGTTCGTGGTATACTAACATTCTTTTTTATCTTGGCAGGGTGCTTCAGATTCCTGGAGCCTGTCTGTCAGCTTCCTTAGCATCATCTTGTTGCCAATAGTTGGCAATGCAACTGAACATGCAGGAGCAATCATATTTGCTGTGAAGAACAAGCTAGTGAGGCCTTGGATAATTTTATGAAATTGCTCATTAGATATTAGTACCTGTGCATGGAACCCCATATAGCAAGTCACACCGTTCATAGTTTGTGAATTGTGCAGTTTCTTATAAATTTATTATATATATATATGTATGTATGCATGTACAGAATCCATTCCTTCTGCATTTTAATGTGTAACTTGAGATTAAACCAACGGCTTGGATGACTGCAGGACATCTCATTAGGTGTTGCTTTAGGCTCTGCAGTTCAGATTTCCATGTTTGTGGTAAGAATACACCTTTACAATAAGACGTCTGTTTTAATTTAGCTTTAGTTCTTGGATCAATGAAAGCTTACTTCAAGAACATAAATTTACACCATAGGTTCCCCTGTGTGTGGTTATTGCTTGGATAATGGGTGTCAAAATGGACCTTGACTTGAATCTCCTTGAAACCGGTTCTCTTGCTTTGGCTATTCTAGTCCCGTCCTTCACTTTACAGGTATAGTTTCGCTTTCCATTGTTTGAACTGGGAAGGATTAAAGACAGAGTTGCACACATATTTTGATTTCTTCTCCACTAATCTTATAGGATGGGACTTCTCACTACATGAAAGGCCTTGTTCTCCTGCTCTGCTACATTGTCATTGGGGCATGCTTTTTTGTACAAAGAACACCACCCAGTAAGTATTACACACTGTTTAATTTTCGGGTTACATAAATGTTCAAAATCAAGTAACCGTTATTTGGGTTCTAGAAAGATTCATGTTCTATTAAGTCGGTCAAATTCATCAATGTGGCACCGTTTAACAGAAGTCATCGTAGGGTCAAATTGATGTGGGTCAATAAACTTTTGTATCCAAATAATGGTAAATTATTATAGTAAAAACTGGTTAAACATGAATCTGTCAAGCATCCAATTGGCTCCTTTGCATCCTAAATGAGTAAATATGTCAATCATATCTAACATTTGATCGGTTCCTTTTCCCAGACCAGGCTCATGTTTCAAACATGATCCTCAAACCCGCAACTGAAGCAGCTTTCAGAGCTTAGTGGTGGGTTCTTGTTTTGAAGCACACGAAAACATAAATCACTTGAGCCACACATGACTCTGGAATGAACGAGGGACAAAGTTTCATTGCAGGTTATGACCTATTCGGGTCCCTTCCTGAGACGAATGATAAGAACATCCATACTAACTTCCAACCAATCAGTGGATTTTGCCGATTCCAAACGGAACTCTGAAGGAGTTTGCATTTACTTCGCAGGAAAGTTGATTGCAGACCGTGTATATAATAATACATCTCTCCGTCCAAGTGCTGTTGGGTCTGAGATTTTCGGCTTGTATTAATAAAATCTATGAATAGCACAGCAAAAGCTTCTCGGGTTGTGCCAATGGTTTAACGATGAAAGGTAACATGTATTAGCAAGATGTTTGAGGTATGATTGTTTGTTTCATCGCATTCTTATAAAAGAACAACAGAAAAGAAAGAAAACCACCGAGAATCTTGGCAAGGAATGTAATTATAAAAAAGTTTTATAACAAGAGACGCCAATGCGCCATGCAATGATCAATTTTGAAATTGGAAATGATAATGAGTTTATATTGTTGAATTATTGGAGAGTTTTTTATAATGATTTCCCCCTTGCGACCTCATTGATATAAAAGAAAAGGTTATGGGTGAATTTTTTGGATCATTCTATTCTAATTAACATTCTACTGAGGAAAATATATTGCCTCATTTAGTTTGATGGAATTGGAGGGATGGAATTGAAATTGAAAATGAATTACACCATGATTTCATGTTTGGTACAGAGACTTGGAATTGGAAATGAATTCCATGTGGAATTTAAATGGCCCCAATTCCACCAAAACAATTCCATCTCAAAAGTTAAGATTTACCAATTCCATCCTTACCCTCATATCATCCAGCGATGACGGCGAGCACAGCACCCCAACGACGGTGAGCGTCCCAGCAATGGCGACCACCCCAGCAACAGCAGTGATGATGGTGGCGAAGGAGACCAACGACCCACCACGACTGTGCGAACTCCTACAACTGCGACCATGACGAAGGCGGCGACCTCCAGCGATGAAGATGAAGACGAAGACGGCGATCTCAGCGGAGATTCGACGAAGATGAAGACTGGATTTTTTTATTTTTAAATATAAAAGGGCATTTTCGTCTTTTTATATAAAAAATAGATTCAATTTCCATGACATACCAAACGTGCTTGTAAAACTTATATCCATCTTCATATCCACCTCCATCTTCATCAATTCCAATATAGCGAATGGGCCCTTAATCATTCCGACATTAGCAAGATTCCCTTGAGTTTGCTGAGTCGGTGGTCACATGCAGTTCTCCCTTTCTCTCTTGCTCGTTAGTTAGAGAACATGGAGTCCGACAAAGTTACAAATGTACTTTTTGTTTGGCCATCCCAATACAATTAATTTAATGCGACTTCTTTGCAAGTTAGAATCATTTGCTGAACAAACTAAAAAGTACAACATTCCTTGAATTATCTGCTCCCACGTTGATCGTTACTTCAAATGTTGGAGACACGTTGCTCATTGCGTAGGTCCCAAGAGGTATGGACCCACAATAAATTCAAGTTAATCTGTTGTTTATTTTCAAGGTGCAGAATAATGGAACCAGTCTCTATTTTTTAAAAAAAAACTCTTTCACAAGGTATAAAATATAAAATAAAAACAATCCTTTAGCTATTATTTTTCAAAAACTAATTTTTATTTAATAAATCATTTTTTTAAAAAATCATATTAAGAAGATAAGATATGATTAGCTCTGCTTGCCAGTAAGATACTTTTTTGGGGAACTAAGGGCTCGTTTGAAAGTTGTTTTGAGAATAACTTTTATGAATTTTAAAGTAAAATTTAAGTTTTGAAGAATAGATTTTGGAGAATAACTTTTACGGATTCTAAGGCACAACCTATGCTTTGGAAATGTGATTGTGTTTGAAAAGTTTTGGCTATTACGGATTCTGAGGCAAAAAGTAGGAAGGAAAAATAAAAAAGAAAAAGAAAAAGTAGGAAAGAGAAAATTATTAGGAGAAATGTTGTGATTTGGCAAAAAATAACTTTTTCAAAACCTAGATTTCAAACTAAAGTTTTATATCTGAAATAGCTTTTCTGAAAAATGTAAATATTTAAATAAAACCTAAGTTTTAAAAATAAATTTGGGAAGTGAAACCAAACAACCTTTTCAACCTTTCTTATTAATAAAATTTTTAATGATGTTTTTTCCCTGTGTTTTCATTTTTTTTGGTTACATGCGCAAATTTGCTGTCCCCGTTGAAAACTTCCTTGGCACAGTCACTGAATTAAGCTGGCACAGCTTTTTGTCTTTCTTCTCTTCTTTCGCTTCTCCTTCAGTACCCTCTCTCTGGCTCTGCAACTGCCTCTTTCTCTCTCAGCCTTATCCCTTTCATCCCTTCATCCCCACCATGCCGGAGGAAAGAGCCGTTGTCGCATGGTGCAAAATCTCTGCTCTCAACAGCTCTCCGTGCGTCTCCGACGACCCTCAGCCGCTATGGAAGAATAAGACCAGTAGTCTCAGTCTCACTCTCAGTGGCACTCCTTATAAATTCGCTTGCGTTTCTGTGGCAGAACGGAAATTGGATAAGGAGTTCTTACCCACTCCTCATCAGCTCTTGAAGCATCCCCTTGCTATAGTGGCACTCGTGCCCAAAGACGCCGCGCTCTTCCTCGCTGGCGCTATAGCCGGCGCTGCTGCCAAGTCCGTCACTGCTCCGCTCGACCGTATTAAAATTCTTATGCAGGTTCTCTCTAAGGCTCGAACTAACAATTTTTATCTGGAAATGTTAAACCATTTAGCCTTAGGAATTGAAAACATGCGTGTTAGTCCTTTTGTTGAAAACTTAGATATGCTAAGAGAATTTTGCTTTAACGAGCACATTATTTTCTTGGAACCAAACGTACGATTACTGAATTAGGAAATGCATCTGAGTACACTCAACCATTAGTTCGTATCCAATGCATTTCGTAACCTTAGCCAGTTGTGTGAGTAATTAGGTGATGTGGTGAATTTGATTTTATCGGGGATTTGGTTTGTTGATAAGATATTTAGGCATATGAAACATGAGAAGTTAAAAATCTATGCGTTACATTTGTCTTTATTTTCTTTTTCTTATTTTTTGTTGTTAAAATTTTTATTAATGGTTTTGTTGTCAAATTTTTTTAAACAAGATTATAAGAATTTGGGAAATTAGATTATGCAGGCGCCAATCCTTTCCTCTCCACTTGCTCTCCCCTTTAGTTCTGTGTGCTTCCATTTTCTTCTATTATTGAGTTTGTCTTTTATGTCTTATTTATCATATTTGGAAGGATTCTACTTTTTCTGTTAGGTTTATGGGTAAGATGCTGGATGTCTTGTTTATTTTTATTTACTATTAGTTAATTTCTTTAGTGCTTTTCTGTGCTGGTGACAAATAGTTTTGCTTTATCTTGATGTTCATTGCATGTATTGTCGAGTTTGAATTGGTTGATGTTTTGAAATAACATAATCTATTTCAGACTCATGGAGTGCGAGCTGGGCAAGAAAGCGCTAAAAAGGTGATTAATCTTATTGAGGTAATAAACAATTCTGTCTCATCCCCAAAAAAAAAATGATGTATTGGATATTTTAATGGTTAAAGTTTTATCTATGTTTCAGTTTAGAGAATCTAAAATATGCTATTTTGTGTTAAGTTCTAAAAACTGCCTACTTATTTGGATATGTTCCGTGTAATAATAATCTTCCTCTACTATTGTCATTCCCTTTTTTGGCCTGAAGCTCTCTTCATTTTTAAATTCACATAATTTTTCTTGTTACAGCCTGCTGGGTCAGGTTATCATGGAAACCAACTATAGATACTTGCCTGATGTTATTTTTGGTATCACTCAGTCATTTGAGAATTGGGATATTTGGGGGTCTTCATATTTTTCCAGTCTGTTGATATCATAAAATTATACTGGTAAGTAGTTTACTGCCTGATGAGTTAGGCCCAAATCACATTTTCAACTAATCAAAATACAGCACCGGGGATTGCCCCCCCAAACATGCTCTCTGTTTTTTTTTTTGGCCAAACATGCTCATATTTATTTACATCTATGAAAAATGATATATATCATCAACTCCTGAAAGTTCCTTCTTGCCTTCTTGTGGGAATTAGAACAATGCGATTGTGTGAAAGTTGTGTTTGTAAATACTTAATAATGCATTTGTTTGCTGAAAAAATGCATGGAAATGCTTGATATATCTTGTCTTTTGTCTATTTCCCATATATTCACTCTGGACTCTGCTGGCCAGAAAATTTCTTTAAATTTTAGCTTACCTCAACATGATTTACAGGCTGTAACAGTTATAGGAAAGGAAGATGGCATTAGAGGTTACTGGAAGGGGAACCTCCCCCAGGTATCCTATATTAGGAGAGAACATATTGATACTTCAGTCTATATTTCTCTGATAATATTGCATAGTCATTTAACTTGTTAAAGAGTTGCCTCTTGCATGTTCCAGGTTATTCGGGTGATACCTTATAGTGCTGTCCAGCTTTTTGCATATGAAATTTATAAGGTTATCCCCTTATCATCTTTCAACAACTTTAGATACCATATCACCATTTCGAGTCTGAAGTTTTAATTTTGGGTCAGAAATTGTTTAGGCGAAAGGATGGTGAGCTATCTGTTGTTGGAAGACTTGCAGCAGGTGCTTGTGCTGGCATGACATCCACTTTTGTAAGTAACTCATTAGGAAAGTCATTGCTTGGATCCTTGGAAGTTTCTAGCATTGTGTCATTAGTTCTATTACAGGCTTATACTTCACTGGTTTTTATACTTTCCTAGAGCAATTTCTTTTAAGGAGAGGGGAAGTCCCATTTAAGTGAAACTTGCTTAAGCCTAAGTTAGCTGACTTTTCCCCACATCAACATTCACTGGTGCGGTTGTCAGTCACACTTAGCAGTACACATGAACAAGATCATTAACAGAGTCAAACTTATTACACACGTATCACTTAGCTGTGGTTTAAACGTATGGAGTCTTTGATTTGTTCTAAATAAAAAATTAGTTAGGGAGATAGTAGATTGGAGTATATATATCTGGACTAATTAGAGTCTTTGATCAAAAATAGTATTTTGAGTACAATTTTAATTTTTCCTTAATGAAGTGCATGTATCTAATCTGGTATGATTTATGTAGGTAACCTACCCGTTAGATGTTCTGAGATTACGATTAGCAGTTGAACCAGGTTATCGAACCATGTCACAGGTATGATTGACCTGCTTTTTGTTTTTTGTTTTTCACAATATCTTAGTTTGGAAGATGAAAACGGTTGAGTATTTTTAGGTCGCCTTGAGCATGCTAAGAGAGGAAGGTTTGGCATCATTCTATCATGGCCTTGGGCCTTCTCTTATTGGAATCGCTCCTTATATTGCAGTGAACTTTTGTGTTTTTGACTTGTAAGTCCATGAATGCCTTAGATTTATTTATTTGACAATTTGAAGGAGAATGGACTTGAATGTTGATTCTGAAACATCATGGTTTTCTTTGGGTAATAGATTGAAGAAGTCTTTGCCAGAAAAGTATCAAAAGAGAACTGAAACATCTCTAATAACTGCTGTGCTTTCTGCATCTCTTGCCACACTTACATGCTATCCTCTGGACACTGTACGAAGGCAGATGCAATTGAAGGGCACACCCTACAAGACAGTGTTAGATGCCCTTTCAGGTTAGATTTTCCCTTCTACTTTTAGCATCAGCATATTAGAGTCACTCCTTACTTGGTAGACGTGCGTGTATTTCTCTCTGTACCAATGTGCCCATTAACCAACCGTCAAATGTAGGCTCGGGTAGTTATTCAATTGCAGAATTCATTATGTGCAATTTATTAAAAAAATCTAGCTTTCTCGTTGATGTCCACTTTCTAAAAACTTTTAGTCCTTGGTACATGGTAGTTAAGTCTGTGGCGCTGGAGTGAAGTGATTGAATATTTGAACGAGTTTATTGGTGTCTTTATTTTAAATTTCCTCTAGTCTACAAGATACGTCAGAGTATTGAGTTTCCAAAACATAAGAATTTTGCATATGTAACCCAAAGTTGTGTATGTATTGGTGTAATACTCTTCTGGCATGCTTCAGAATCATCTGGTTGGTTCAACTCTAATAATTCAGTAATCTGTGCTCATGTTAAGTATATAATTTCACTGATACAGGTATCATGGCACGGGAGGGAGTTATTGGCTTGTACCGGGGCTTTATACCCAACGCTTTGAAAACGCTACCAAACAGCAGGTTCCCATGAATGCGTTTTTGTTGCTCCCTTGTTTATTACGTCAAAGCAATTCTTAGATTCACGTTTTTACTTCAATTTTATTTGTCGGTGGTTAAAAGTCCTTGCTTTGCCTGTAGTGGTATAAATTTTCTTTCTTGGTTATTATAGATTCTGTTTTTGTCACCATGCTGGTGATAAATCCAGTTTTCACAGCATAATACTTGTGGTGATCGAGTGGTCAAGAAAAGAAGAGCCTACTATTTTCTCATCTGTATATTCTATTTTGAACCAAGTTGTTCTCTTGTCACCTGAATTTCTCCCCTATTTCTCTTTGCAGCATCAGGCTTACTACATATGACTCTATTAAAAGAGTAATTGCAGCTAGTGAGAAAGAGTTCCAAACAATTAAGGAGGAGAATCGCCAGAAACAGAACTAAACAAATAGCTAGTGAAGTTGATCCTCGGATTTCATTTTTGCTGAAGGGAATTTTGGCCTCAAAAATTTTGGTGGGATTAGTGCCCCCTGAAACCTAGTTTTAGCGAGAATTCCCTTCTCTCAGTCTCATTGTTATTACTGTTAATTTTTTTTATGGGTTATTATACTCTGATATCATACATCCTCAGACTGTCTCTGAGAATTATTTTGTAGGATATAGATTTCTGAGCTGTATTTAGTTTTTCTGGAATTTTGTATGCCAAGTATAGTGGTATGTTTTCACGCCTGCTCTTGAAGTTTCTTTATAGTGTTTCCTTTTGTCTTCAGAGGTTGATAAAACCATCTTCGGCCTTAGCGTTAATTTAGCCAGTAATGGTTCCTAAACAACTCCTGGATTGATTATTTTGCATGCTAAGTTTTGAAGTAATGTTTATGTAAAACTAAGGGGATTAATGTGCTTGTTTGGTAACACTTATCTATCACCCAAAAGCACGTTCAATAGTGTTTTTCCGCAAAACGATAATCTCCTTCACATATTTACCTCGGCTTGCGTAAAAGTACTTCTCTATCGCTTTCCCAAACAGATCAATTATCTACTATTCTATTGAAAGGTACTTCTAGACTCTAGTTGTGAGTGTGAGAGAGAGAGAGTTGAATACTTGAATTTATGATAGTTGGATTCTTAAAAACAAATTCTAAATAATGAGTTGTAAATATTAATTCAGATAGTTTCGTAATAAAAGTTACATTTAAATTTTAAGTATTGTATTTGTAATTGGAACTATTAAATTTATAGTTACATCAATTGGCATTTGTAATTTTTTTTAAAAAAATTGTTAGGAATTTAATTGTCATTAATTAATTTATTTCTTTAGATTTCACAATTACTCTTCAAAAACCGTGTTATACTAAAAGTAATAACTTAGGTTAATTGGGATGTTTGGGAGAGTTTCTAAACACCTTAAACTCACGTTCAACAGTGTTTTTCCGTAAAACGAGATAATCTGTTTTACACATTTGTTTCGTAACTGTACATGCACTTCTCCACTGATTTTTCAAACGGAGTGTTCCAATGTTTAACTGATTTTTTCAGCGAAGTAAAAAAATTAATGCCTCATTGACTATTATAATTAACAATTTTTACAGTTATCGTTTCTTCCCTTTTCTCGATTATATATTTTCATGGATTCACGTGGCGGGTCATAGAGAGACGACCTCACATGGGTGGACGGCTTCGGATCTTCACTGCAGAACTTGATAAGAGTGTAAGCTGGCTAAAGACAAAGCAGCAGAAAACCTCCGCGAGCTTCCAACATTTCGATGTCTCACGGCCTGCAGTTCTCTTTCCTTGCAAGCGCTTTCAGCTCCTCAAGGAAGATCAAGAGAACCGGTCCTCGCTGTCCTCAAATTCTATGCTCTTCTGCTCATAACAATTTCAAAGATGAAAATGAAGTTGATAGTGGCAGGTTAACTATTTACCCATCTGTAGGGTGGATACTACTTAAATATGTTCTTTTCTTGAATGTTCATGAAGCAGTGTATTACATTGACCCATTCTTTCTTTGTTTTTTTTCCAGAGTCCAAGGCTTATCCTCACAGGCGGTATGGATTGAGAAATATAGCAATGGTACTACTAAGAGGTTTCCACATAACTACACCCATAATCGGGGTTCTTTTTATGTTTTTTTTGCTTCTATAAGCTTAGATTCTTTAATTTTAGCCCTTAACACGTTAGAAGCATTGCTTGTTGCAGGAAGAATATGAAATAGACATCTGTTTGTTGGCTGTAACTTTTCCTGTTGCTAGGCATGGTTTAATGCTTTCATGCACTTGTGTTAGACTTCAATGTTCAAATTCATAACCTTCGAAGCAGATGCCATATCCAAACCAGGCTTCAGCTAGGACAAATTTTCGCTTACAATTATTCTTTCTTCTATTTCTTGTGAGCAGATATGAAGTAGATGGTAAATCGCAGTTGCTAACCGTTACTGTTGAGGAGGATAAGCCTACAACAGACAGTTTCCAGGATTTCAATTCCCACGACAAAAAATTAAATTGGCTTCCACGTACAATCAAAGACTTCATTTTACCCGAAGGATTCCCGGGTAATTGACAAGTGGCAATTGACATACATTTCTTTTCCTTTTCAATCTATAATATTAATATGTCAAACAGCTTCGATGTTGCTTCTTTCCTTTTTCTCTGGGACAAACAACTCGGCAATCACAAGATTTATCTGGATAAATAGAAGTTGAGAGTTTTTATGTTTTACAGCTTTGGAAAATTGGATGGACTCTGATTTCTTCACTAGTAAAAACCATGTGTCTAATGATTTGAAAAATACATAATGTCGATTCGCACATGACCAGAGGTCTAGAAGCAATCATTAGTAATTTCTGTGGATGATTAATGGCTTAAGGAGTTTCTATTTCAAAGACCAAATGAACTTAAGGGTAAAACTGTTTGTTTCCTTACCTAGAGAACTTTTGATGCAGGATCTGTTTCAGATGATTACTTGCACTACATGTTGCTACAGTTCCCTACCAATGTAACTGGATGGATCTGTCATGCCTTAGTCACTTCGAGTCTCTTAAAGGCATGTGAATCCCACTCATCCTACTGAATTTTTACTTGGAATGTTTTAAGAGGTTATGATACTTAAATAGTCAGCAGCATTTCCATTTAGTGGAAAAAAATCATCCTCCAGACAATAATCTCTATTCCATTGTGAGTAATTGGTTGTGATGTTTCCTTTTTGTGCGGTTTGGCATGTTTAGCATTGAGTTTGATAATTTCTAGGGTACAATGCCTCCATTTGTCAATGAAAACAAAACACAAGGGCAAGATTGGCAATTTGACATCTACTTGCTACATGAAAAGAAGTTTGGTGTGAGAGCTTGAATATTTAAATACTTCGTATTTGTAGGAACAGAAGTTCTGTATTCTGAATGAAACAATCTTTAAATGGCCATTATCATCTTCGAAAAGTTTCTAGAATCGAAAAGTACCCTTTTATCTATAAATCTTGGAGTGCCTTTTGATGGGACGTAATGTTTTATAGGATATTACACCACGTCCAACATACACAGTAAAAAAAACTTATTTGATCATAAACCTGTGATGTCAGAATAATTCTTCTGGCTAGCCAAAGTCAAACTTGTTTGCTACAAATCTATAATGTACTGTTCATTAGTAATGAGTGATTTCACATGCAAGGGGGGGGGGGAAGGGACATGAAGAGGCATAGGTGTTTTATGGATTGTTAGTAAAGTACTATACGCATCTTTATTTAAATTGATGATGCGCTATACGCTGATTCTATCTTCTAAACGAACTGCTATTTCCATTCCTTCGAATCTTTTCATTAAAGGTTCTACTTCTGATTGCCATCTCCAGCACAGAGTTGAGCACTTGTGCTCCTTAATGACATCCATCTTCTGTTTGGAACTGTCTTTTTGCTATTTAAATGAAGTGAATGACAATTACACATCTGTGCTGTCTTCATGTCAAATCCTCTCCTTCACTTGCAGGCAGTTGGTGTTGGCTCCTTCTCAGGAACCACAGCTGCTGCTTCTGCTGCTGCCATTAGGTGAATAATTAATTTCAGTGGTTACACTAGCTGTTAATACAAATAAACCATTTATGTGCATGCAATAACATGAAGCTTATTAACCAATTAAAATAACATGAAACATATCCTTTTTCCACCATCATTTGTTTATTTTACTTCTATAAAATTGATTGCATGCTTTTCACTTGTATCTTTAGATGGTTATCAAAGGATGGCATTGGAGCCGTTGGACGGCTACTTATTGGTCTGGAAATGATGAAGGAATCTAAAGGAAGCAGAGTATTATATACTGAATATTATTTATAAATATATTTTGCTATCTTTTCCAGGTGGGAGGTTTGGAAATCTTTTTGATGATGATCCAAAGCAATGGAGAATGTATGCAGACTTAATTGGCAGTGCAGGAAGGTCAATTAATAAGCCTTGTTTTCTATGGAAATCTGTATGTAAAATCATGCTATTTCTGGACTAAGCCTGCTGATCTCTCATGCAGTATTTTTGATCTGACCACCCAACTATATCCTGCCTATTTCCTTCCTTTGGCATCTGCAGGAAATCTTACTAAGGTACTTCGATTTTTCAGTTTGCCGCGCTCTATTGTTTAGAAATCAGCATGTATATTGGTGACAAATTTTTTTTCAAAGATAACTATAACAGAATTTCAAACAAAATGCTACTACAATTAATTATTATAAGTGGTAGTACTTCTTTTATGCGTTGGCAATTCTAAAGAATTGAATTTCTTTGATTCGACATTCAAACAGGCTGTTGCAAGAGGGCTAAAAGATCCTTCATTTCGTGTGATTCAAAACCATTTTGCCATTTCAGGAAATCTAGGAGAGATAGCAGCAAAGGTATAACTCGTAACATTTTTAGAGATAAATTCTACTCTTATTTCTGATGGGTTTGCTGTAATGATAAATCTTTAAAAGCTTCGTAATTGTGTTCAAACTGCATTTATATGTCATATGGTTTTTGGTCTTACTGTTACTTATCTTAATTCTCCAACCATTGTGAAGACAAACAATCATGAAAAACACAAATGTTAAAACAAAAGATTAAACGAGAAAATACTTGTAGGAACATTAGTCTACTGACTTCTCATCTGCATTCCATATAGTCCTTTGTCTAAATCGAAGGGACCAGATAAATATATATACTTGACTTAGTACAGTAGTTAGTATATGATTCTTTAAACAAAATTCGATTGATGACTTTGCATAAAAAAGGTAGTAACTTTTGCAAGACTAACATTCAATTATGCCAAGATACAATGATATCTTATGTGGACAAATTAATGAGTACGCAACCAGATAGAAAATAAGCTGCAAAATAGAAGATTCTTTGATTGACTAACTTGCATGATTATTCGTGCACAATTATCCTTTGTATACACTAGGTTTTTGACATTTTCAGTATGTATGGGTCATATTTTCTTGTTTAAAGCGAAGGGTATAAGAGTTAACTTTATCCTCAGAACAACCTATCCCAATCCTGGCCAAGAACAGGCTTAAACTTCAATGGAAACTTTTAGCTTGCTGAGAATTAGACTGAAGACCTATTTGTTTCCTGTTGCATTCATCTTCACCATGCAATGTTTAATATGGTCAATTAACTTTATTTTTTGCCTTTCTTTTTACAACTAAAATGAAGGATTGATACATGTAAACAAGAAACTTGAAATGCCTTTGTCGGAAAATATAGAGCTCTTCATATTATTGGTTCATCATAATTTTTCAGGAAGAAGTTTGGGAAGTGGTCGCTCAGTTGACTGGCCTTGGTTTGGGCATATTGATACTGGTGGGATACACTAGTTCTCTAGACAATTTACTTTTTATCGAATTGCCAAGCATGTTAATACTTTTAGTGGCGGTTGAATGCAGGATACCCCTGGCCTAGTAAAATCATATTCTGCAATATCTTTGACTTGGATGACTATACGGCTTGTCCATCTTTGGCTACGCTATGAATCCCTTTCTGTCCTCCAATTTAACACAGTAAGTGGAAAAATTATTAAAAGAAAAGGAATGTATTCATGTGATGTATTTGTCCAGTGATGTATCTTCTGCATGACTCTTTTCAACAGATAAATCTTAAGCGTGCTCGCATGCTCGTAAATTCACATGTTTCACACTCTACTGTTCCAGGTTGCATTCACAGAATTCATACAGTTTTGGTATTAGTTATTTCCCTTCACATGAATGCCCAATTTTCTGGATGGGTTTATGTCAGGATGTGTGGATTGCAATAGGGAAGAAAACATTTTAGTATGGCAGAACTTCATGAAGCCAAAAATCATTTTCGGCTTGCCATTGGAGAAAATGGATGGTGTGGAGAGATCTCATTTCATGGTATATTGAATCATTGTCATTGCCATCTCAATTTTTTTGGAGCGCATCTTGAGCTTATTTTCTATGTATAGTTTTTATAAAAATGCAAAACCGTTCTCATCATTGTTATTTTTCTCATATTTTTATTATGGAGCAGTTAAGGACACTTGTGAAATTATATGCGAATGAGAGATATATCCTTACTGTGAACCAG
>JANTPZ010094923.1:0-12438 GCA_025593235.1 Vachellia pachyceras | reverse complement strand
TTTTACTCATAAAAATTAATCCCTCATTTTATTTAATTAATTAAAACAATTATTAAGGTATTTCATTCATATAATTTATTTAAATACTTAAAAAATGATTTAAATAATTTATTTCCTTCATTCTCTACCCATATCGCTACTTACAGGTATTCCAAATAAAGTAAAACTTATTCTCATGAAATATTAAAAAAATGAGGACTAGAAAAGCTTACTCTGTAACTACATCGCTTCTTATATTTACGCACAGTGAAGTAGATATGAAGACTGAAAAAATGAGGTGTGAGAAATTAGACAAGGAGCATTGAGGGCATATTTGGCATAATATTTTGCATCCCTCCAAAAAAATTCCATTTTGGAGGGATGCAAAATAAGGGGAGGGGAGGGATTGGGGAGCTAAAATTTGGCTTCCCTCCCCTCCAATTTTTCATACCAAATAGGGGGAAGGAATCATTTTTCTTCCCTTTCCATCCCCTTCCCCCAACCAAACAAAGCCTTAGTCTGTCACTATTAAAATCGGTTTTGACTTTATTGCAATCCATTTACTGATTAGCTAGGAACGCTGTTGTGGTTGTCGAATTCATAGATGAAGAGAGCAACTAAGCATGCAGTTACCATACTTGATTAAATCAATCACACATCTATCTATCCGTCAATATTCTCGTATTCATACGAATGAAGAATGCAAGTTTCATATTATGCATAATTTTCAATCCAAGAGCGAATTGCCAATATTGGTTCGCCTCTTGGGCATATTCTCTGAAAAGGAAGCCCCCTGGGAAGATATTGAATTCACTGACTCAAACAATTAACTTTTTGAGGTGTGGTTCCTCTCGTAATACTGCTTGTACTCCTTGTAGCAGTCCAAGATTAAAAATTTAAAAAATTAAACAGTAAATTTCATTACTAACAAAGTAATAATTACCAAACTAATCATATACTTATAACTTATCTATTATCCAACATTATTTACAATTTTAAATTATTCGCCTTACCAAAGCATATCGAAACATATATATTGTAAAGGATTCTGTTCTTTTTTTTTTACTATCAAATTTAAAATTTTAAATAAATTCATCGCTTTTAAGAAAAGATAAAAAAGATGAGTAGATATAGACAAATAGTAAGGCTATATGGAGAAGGGGTTCTGTTTTCTTACCCATCAAATTTTGAAAAAAATAAAATTTTTTTAAAAATATAAAAGTTTGTTAAAAAAAGGTAGGCACATACAAGTAAATTAAATATATAGTATTGCTAATAGGGTTGTGCCTAACCGAATGGGTTAACCCCCGCAATGTAGTGAATCTAAATTCAAATACTATCTGAAGATATGTTTACATTCAATATCCCATAGCATATCGAATATAATTACGTCCTATAGGATGATGCTTATGTGTGTGTTTGGGAACTCCGTTGGGAGAATGGATTTTACAGATTTCGAGGCATTTTGTGGATTTCGATATGGTTTTACGGATTTCAAGATAATTTTTATGGATTTCGAAATAGTTTTTACAGATTTCAAGATGGTTTTATCTCGACTTACGTGCACCGTTTTGGCAACGATGTTGCCAAACAAGCACTATGTTTCTCGGGGGGACCTATGATTTTTTTAAGAAAACGGGAAGAATGAAAGGAGATACGTGGTGGAGAAGCATGTGCGCATATTGTATGAAACACGGCATCACACACGTGAGGTGAGGATTTGTTATATGATAATTGCGTGACCACTTTGATTTCAGAATACGTCTCATACACCACCTTGTACTCACTCTCTTCATTCATTTTATCATCTGACTAACGTGTTTTTTTTTTCCAACACGTTGGAATGCATTGCTATTGCATCTCTATTACTTAATATATTTCATTTAAAAAAAATATAGATAAAATCGAGGTGCTCATCCTATGATGCATGAATGAAGCGGGGGAATGTGTGGCGGGAAAAGCAACGACTGTGATTGGCGGATGAGGATGCCTAACCACCCTGTGTGTCGACATCATGTCCACTGGGTCTAACATGCCATCTATTGGGGTAGGCCCCACAACTTGCGTCATCATCATGATGATTTTTTGGACATTAAATATTGAGTGCAAGAAAAACAAAGATGTGTGTTTTTCCTTGACTGGCAGATGTAGTTTTAGGTCTCAACGAGGGAAGGATCTCATAAATAAAAATATTTAATGAAATGTCTCATTGATAACATAAGATGTTGTTAACACAGTGTATGATGGTGTCAATACAAGGATCTAATTCTGTCAATTGTGACTGTTCATTAAATATTTTTCTCCATGGGACCATTCTGGAAATAACTTACTTATTTGGGACATAAAACTAAATTTCCCTTCTTTATAATATGCATAAAGCACGTTCAACAATATTTTTCTGAAAAATGAGATAATCTCCTTCACATATTTACTTCGACTTGCGTAAAAATATTTCTCTACCACGTTCTCAAACGGAATTAATCACTTGTCGCTAAGTTTGACACAAGTCCTACACGAAGGCGGTGTGTGTTTAAGATTATGTTGAGAGAAATGAGTTTATGAATTTCGAGAAGAATTTATATAATTCAAAAATAATTTACGGATTTCGAGTTTTTTTGTTATGGCTTACATGTACCAATTGGAGGAAATATTTCCCAAATATACACGCGGCGCGTTACAAAAATCTGGTTTCTCAACTCCAAATAGCAAGTGTTAAAGATGTGGTTCCCCGAACATGTAAAAATAGTTACGATGCCGAATAAAGAGCATACTTTTATTTTGCTTTTGCAGATATTTGTAGTTAACAAGAGTCAATGATCAAATTATGTAAGAAAAAAACACTACGATAGTCAATGATGAATGGGTCCTTACTCATTTGTGTAGTCAAATTATTTGACTTCTGGGTTACCAAACCCAAGAGTGACGATGGCTAAGTCCAATTCAAACTATAAGTAGGCCCATCACAATCATCTAGAGGGGCCCAGCCTAATTCTTTTTTTTTTTGAAATTTATTGGGAGTTCCACGTAAGGAATTTATTTAATGAATGGTCATAATTTTAAAAATATTTATCAAAAGGTCCAATTGACAACTGAGGTCCTATGCATTGACAATATCATACGCTGTGTTAACAACACCTCATGTTTTCAATGGGACATTCTGATAAATATTTTTAAAATTGGGACCATTCATTAAATAAGTTCCTTATGTGGGACCTCTAATAAATTTTCCTTTTTTAAAAAAATACAAGTGCTTAGCCTAATTTCCTTCCATATATCAAGCAGGTGGTAAAATAAAACAAAAAAATAACCTGAAAAAACATGCTACCTTAGATGTAGCTCGATTTAATAATTTTTTGTCAAAGCGTGAATGACAATAGTACTGGTATTTAAGGTTTCGCTTTCCACATGCAAAATCATCCAGTCAAGATCAACTCATGTTTCTCACCAAGTAGATGACAAAAATACCCTCAAAAAGTCAGCCGAAAACATCACTGTTAAGAAAGCATTCATAAACAGACCAGAAACATTTTGGCACGCTGCATATACTTTGTTTTGATGCAATTGAAACAACTGGGAACGAGAGACTAAGCCAAGGAGGAGAGGCAGAAGAGATGTATGCATGCAGGTGTAGAAGTGGTAGGTGTAGTTGGAACTAATACACGATTCTACCAGTTATTTTGATAGCTGTTTGAAAAAGTCAAAAACCCGTTCAACATTATTTTTTTGTAAAACGAGATAATCTCTTTCACACATTTTTTTTGAGCACATTCCCAAACGGGCCGTGCGAGGGAAATAATAGAAAAGTGATAGACTCTGAAGGTGACAAGGTTGGGCATATTTGTTTGGCTTGAAAATTTGGGTGTACTTGAGGAAGCAAACTTGGTTTGCATGCCAAGAGAAGTGAAAAGCAGACGCAAGTGGAGGAGTCAACATCCTATAGTTTTGATTCCCTGATATTACTCAACTTGGGTTCTAAGATAGGCAAAACACAACACAACAAAGGGCCTAACACTAGTACCGTTTGTTGCAAGAGAGTCAGCTCATCCTGTGTTTCAGAATAGGTGGGAAGGAAAGAATTTACAGATTCTGAAAAAAATTTACGGATTGTAAGATGTTTTTTAAGAATTTCGAAGTATTTTTTAAGGATTTCAATATACTTTTTGTCTTGATTTAAATATACCATTGAAGGAAAAATTTTCCAAACATGCATGTTGCCACTTCATACACGCAACTCGTTTCTTAATTTCATATCCAACGCAAGCCGAAATGCCTCTTCACCTAAAATTCATACTTGACTTCTCCATCTATTTGTTCCCACCTTAGGGCCCGTTTGGTTTGATGGAATTGTATGCTTGGATATGAAAATGGAATTGATTTCCATCAACTAAACATGTTTGGTAGCTAGATATGGATTTGGAAATGGAAGCGAATTGCATTTCCATGCCTCACCCCATGGAAATGTAATTAGCTCCATGGAATTCCATTAACACCATTCAGTTTCGTCGTCTCCTCCACAGACTAGCGACCGCTAGCACTCCAGCTACGGCGGACGACAACCAGCACCCAACTATGGCGGCGGGGACCAACACCCCAGCTACGACGGCGATGGTGCAGCGAAGACGAGCAATGGCACGCGAAGACGGCACCCTGACGAACGACGGTGAGCAACCTGTGAAGACGAGCAACAACGTGAAGACGGCACCCTGACGAGCGACGGTGAGCGACCAGCGACGCCGAGCAACAACCCTGACGAGCGACACAAGAGGAAGGAAGAAGGTGAACGCACGAGAGAGCTGTATGGTGAACAGTGAATGAGAGGACGCACGAGGGAGGAAGAAGATGAACAGTGAATGAGAGGTGTGAACAGCTAAGGGTATTTTGATCCTTTCACATAAAAATTAATATCCATTTCCAAAACATACCAAACGTATTTTTAAACTCTATATACATTTCCATCAAAATCAATTCTACATACTAAACCGGCATTAGGTTTCCATACATTTCTCAGTTCGCTGGCCATCACTCAAAAGTCAACAATGTAAGGCCAGAACCGTTGAACTTGGTTCATAAGAAACAACCTCAACCAACTTCCCATTTTCTACGTTGTTTTTCTGAAAAAATAAAAAATCTCCATTCTAGAACATCGATGACATCAACAAACAATCAATTGTTTCTTTCTACTTCACTTTAGCCCACTAGAAACTAGAGCATAGGATACCCACTTCCTTCCAATTATCAAGTTCAGACCCCACAAGTTGTCATTAATTATTAATACAGTGCTGTCATTATATAATTAATAATCATGATCCCTCCTGCTGCATCTAATAATATATTGAGATCCAAATTTTCAACTCTGTCATCATATTCATAATTTTCTGGATCAAAACCAAATTTACAATCCAGTCCCCTCCCCAGCTCCCCTCAAACCCCTTCTTCAGCTCCTTTTCTCTTCACCTACCCCACAGAAACCAAAAAAAAAAAAATTTAAAGTCATATCTGCCCTAATCTTGTTCTGTTCCATCACCCCAACCTCACGTTGACTCGAACACCAAACCCACATTCCCGGCCATGTTCTCTTGCATCGCACCCTGAATCACATGTCGGTGCTCCCCCTCGTACGTCACGATCAGCATCGTCGGATCATCCGTCGCTCGTTCCACGTGTTTCCTCGCCGGGCACCCTCTCACTGTGCTGCACTTGTAGTACCCTCTGTTTACACAATCACAACAACGGAATAATAACCACATCAACGTCAGACGGCTTGCCCACCTGTAATTAAATCGACGGCTTATATATAGTTCAGGTCACATGTCACTCACCGTGGGTATGGTGAACCCTTAATCGGCTTCTGACCGTACTTCCTCCACGAGTACTCGTCCGGCGGGATGTCCGCTATCTTCGGACTAATCGCCGGCACCCTCACCGTCTTCTTTATCCGATTTTTCCTGTTAATTTATTTCGAATGTATCAGTTAGCGTGAAGTAAAAAAAAAACAAATCCAACGAGATGAATGAATTAAACGATAACGTGCGCCGCTGTTGCTATCTTGAGCTGGGGCGGGTGATTGAGAAGGTCACCAGTCAAAGAGAACGAAGATAACGACAAAACGTTATTATTTTAAGTTTGAATTTTCTGATATCACAGCATCTTCTCAATGATAAAGGCCGTAGAAAACAGCACCCTATGTCTTGTCACTTTCACGCGTGTTCTGTTTTTAATGACTTTAACTGCACCACTACCCAAATCGTTGACTCCCTCTTCCCGACTCGTCCACACACGACCGAGTCCACTACCCCACAGACTTCCAAAACCGTTTACTGAGTTGGCGGGTCAACTCGGAACAACATAAGGGCCAAGGGAGAAAAGAAAACGCTCCCTGTCAAAACTGAAAAAGTTACAACTTTTAAGGCATACCTTCTCTTAACGCAGTGACATTTGCCGGAGCCAGAGACGTCGTCGAAGCGGTCGCGGTAGTCATGGCATCTTTTCTTGAACGGCCCAGAGGAGAGAGGTGGCTTTCCACCGGACAACGCCGGTGGCGCCGGAGTCAACAAGAGAGACGAACCTTGCTTACCGTTCGAAACGCTACCGTCTCCGGTAATGGCGGACGACATAAACGACGAGTTAGAAGAGACGCTAAAGGTTTCCTTTGAGAATTCCAACTCCAAGGATTTAGTCTTAGATCTTAAGATGTTAGGCTTTGTAAAATCAAGAGTCAAACTCTGCGGCGCCTGAGACGGAACGAAACTAGGAGGCGCGTGCTGCACAGGGGCCTGATGTACAACAGGACTCGGAGGCACCGTAACCGGAGAGGTGAACTGCACCGGAGAAAGACTCAGTGAATGCATTTGAGAGATCGAGGCGGAGGATGGCGGCGGCGGAGTGGTCAAAGGAGACGATGAAGAAGGAATGGGTGCCCGCCTGAACCTGGCGTGACCGGTCCGATTAAGGAGGGAAATGAGCCTTTTGAACTTAGAAACTGTGACATCGGTGAGGTCGGAGCAGTCCATGCGATTGGGTTGATGAGAGAGAAGACGGATCAGGTGCTCCATACCCTGGAGGCCTTCCGATGCAGCCTCCTGGATTGCCTTCTGCTTGTCGATTTTGGGGAACCTCATGAGCTCCACTGCCATGAGAGCTTCAACGGAAGAGCGAAAAGAAATATCCTGATAACAGAAACTTAAACGGTCATAGGAAGAAGACGACAGAGCTGAAGCGGAAAGAAGAGAATTTGAGATTTCAGAAGGGAAAAGAGTGAAGGCAAGTGAGGCGAGGTGAGAGATATATTGAGGGATTGCGTCACCGGATGACCGGGTCATACAGGTAGAGAGAGAGAGAGATGTTTGACTCAATTGGCATTTTCTCATTAGTCTACGTTTTTAAAATATTCCATTTATTTTCGGTCTACTTTATTTAAATTCGTTGTCGGCTTTATAATTATTCTACTCCATGTTTCTATGAATCATCCTTTAATCAAGGAAATGATTGAAGTAATTAAGGTCATTTAGGGGGCGTGGAAATTTTTAACATTAATAATTAGTGAGCATTGACTTATTTAAAATAATTTTACCAAATTTTATGTGACTATGTAATAGTCCATTTAGGGAATGAAATAGAAATGGAGATGTGGAAATAAAAAATTAGTGACAATATTAAATAATTTTATTGAAATTTATATTTTATCTAAAAAATAAAAATAGAATAAATTTTATAATTTTATTCATATTAAAAATGAAGGATATGAATGTCTAAATATTAACTTATAAAATATAAAAATATCCATATTTTAATTAATGCAAATTGAAATTCGATTATAAAATTATAATTATGTTATAAAGATAACCTAGTAATCATGATTATATTCAATTGTATTATTATTGTGTTAAACAAACAATGTGATTAATTAAATGTATCAGAATTCTATGTAATTCTCTTTTATGTAATTGAACCAAACGAATTCTAAAATGAGTTTTGTCTTGATCTTATGTGAAAATGTTTTTTATCTAGTTGGCTTGTGTAGATTTGATTACTAACGGGTTAAAAGCAATTATAGAGCTTGTTTAGAATAATATTTCCAAAAGCCAAATAAACCGTATTTTTCTGTAAATGAGATAATCTTCTCCACATATTTATCTCATCTTGCATAAAAATACTTATGAATTTAAAGAAAAGGATAAACCGTTAAGCCCTTTGATTTCAGTCAATCAAATTTATAAGTAATAGTTGTTGTCCCTCGATTTTTTATTTCATTTACAATATTGATTCATAAATTTGAATAAAAAGATAAACCATTCTTCTTTTAAAAGATAAAATAATTGATTTTAAATTTTGTGGATTAAAACCAAAATTGCAACGTGGCCGTTGGTGTTAGGCAGCAGTAAGCTACTAAAATCAAAGACCACGTGACTAATCAGAATATTTATGATTGAGATTATTTATGATAGCATTGTGATTATTATTCTATGAATAAAGTTAATCTGACAATCCGTTAAGTGCTGACCTTCTTCCGTTTCCTTGTTTCCTGTAGGTGTACGCTTGAAAATTAATTTTTTTTTACTATACATATAAATTAAGATAAAATTATTTTAAATTTTATAAAAATTATTTTAAAATTCATAAAAATAATCTTAAAATCTATAAATTTTAATTGAATGTCGTAAATTTTTTTCATAATCTATAAATTCATTTTTCTAAAATTGATTCTAAATAGTTACTCTAATACAGTCATCAACTTTTTAAATGCAACATGAACCGTCAGATTATCTTATTCAAATCCGATGGATGATATTGTTGGAGACAGTTGATCCAATTCAGCCCTTCTCAATTCTTAAACGTGGATTCCCTTGAAGCTGATGGAGCCACTCTACCATTGCCACGTGGGGGCACGGCTGAGTCAAGTATCAATCTTAGCTGGGGTCAGTGGATAGACACCATGATAAATTCAGTCCCACATTTTTATACTTCCAGAATTAATTCAAACAGTCACAAAATCACTATCTTTGTTTTATTGTTTTTAGTAGAAAAGGATTGGTTTCTGATTTTTAAACATCATGTCAGCAAAAACATATTGTACTAGTTTGAATTATGTGTGTAAGTTACCTTTTCATTGTAATTTTTGTTATACGGAGTAAATATGTAATTGATTTTATCTTTTTTAACACCATATAAACAAACCCATTATAAACTGTTATTATTTGCTCAGGGGGAGCAACAAGCAGGCGGGGCTGTCTCGTGAGTAAAACCAGCACTCTCCCCTTTATGTTATATGGAGATGAGGCAGCTTGACCATGTGACGAAACACGTTTTAACCTGTACAAGCTGATATAGGGCTAGTTTGGAAGTTATTTTCAGAATAGCTTTTACAGATTCTGAGGTAAAACCTAGGTTTTGAAGAATATATTTTAGAAAAATAGCTTTTACAGATTCTGAGGCAAAACATAGGTTGTGAAGAGTGATATATGTTTGGGAATTTATTAGTTTTTACAGATTTCGAGACAAAAAAGTGGCTGGGAAAGAAGAAAGATAAAGGATAAAAAGTAAGAAATAAGAACGAAAAGTAAGAAAATGTAGGAAAGAGAACAAGAGAAAAAGTAGAAAATAGGAAAGAGAAAGAGGGATAAAAGTATGAAATATGAAAGAGAGAAGGAAAAAAGTATGAACGAAAGAAGGAAAAAAGTAGGAAGGATAAAAAATATAAAAGAGAAAACCTATGTTTTAAACCGACGTTTTGTAACCAAAATAATTTTTCAGAAAAATTTTTGTGTTTGGACAAAACCTAAGTTTTGGAGTAAAACCTATGCCCCGTTTGGTACACGGAATTGGTTTATATGGAAGAAGTGGAACTGGAATTGGAAGTGGAGGTGGGATTAAAAGTTTGTTTGGTATGCTGAAAGTAATGAGTGTATTATTTTAATTTAATATTTATATTATAATACAAAACGACTAATATACCCTCTACAAAAAAATTCTTACAACAAAAAAATTTCATTTCCATCACCTTCGTCTGTCATCCATGTCCGTCGCCACCGTCTTCCATGTCCGTCTCCTCCGTCTGTCATCCACCATCGCCTTCGCCGTTGTCTGTACTCCTTCCTCCATCGCCTTCGCCATCGTCCGTCATCCACCGTTGCCTTCCATATGCATCGGCCATCAACGCTCTCTCAGATCTATTATTGAGAAGCAATGAAGAGAAGGACGAAGAGAAGGACGGAGCCCAAGGCATCGATGCTCTCTCGGATCTGAAGTCTTTGACGGAGCCGGAGACAGCAACGCTCTTGGATTTAAGGCCTTCGACGGCTCACCTGTGCCTTCGACACTCTCAGATTCCTTGCCACTGTCGCAATGGTGCCTGGAGGTGATCTCGCCGGAGTTGTATTAGGTGGGGCACGGGTCGTCGGAGTCGATGTGGGAGATGAGGTCACTGGAGTTGAAGATGGAAGGTGACAAAAATGGCAATATGTTAAATTATCAGGGGGTATAATAGTCTAAAAAAGATGGATTCCAGGGAACCCACTCAATTCTCAGCTGCTGATGAGGAACCCAGTTACAACATTTTGGTGGAAATGGGGTTGGAACTGGAATTGAATTCAAGGCTATCATACAGCCTATTATCCCACTTCTCACCCCAATTCCATTTCTATGGGATGGGTTCCATGCTACCAAACGAAGGGCTAGGTTTTGAAAACGAACCTATATTTCAAAAGATGAGGCAAATAAGCACATAGATTGAAACAAGTGGGTTGGTACAATTCATGGCTAACCTCTACCAACAACCCCTTCATCAGTAACGTTAAATTCTCCAGCAAGTGTTTTTTAATCGATATGAAACAGTGACACTGTTCTTATTGTGATTTACTATTTCACATGTGTTAATAACACCTCAACAGTTATTTTTGAAATTTTATGACAATTTTTATCCTTCTCTGGGGAAGATTTTTCAGAATAATATTAATATCAGAGTCACTAAATATCTTTGAGTGGTTAAAGTCATAAGGCATCATTTAAAAGCGTGGAAAACAAGCGGGACATGTTTCATTTATAGAAGAACAAATCACTTTATTCCTTGTGGACTATTAAAAACTTGTATAAATAAATAAACTTTGAAGTTGAAATCAACGTGTCTCTTGCAGTTCCAGAGTTGAAATTCTCGGATCTCCACTTTTACATATTGGAATGAACCGGATAATGAAAACAAATAATTACACCAATCCATCAATAAAATATTAAACAAATATCTTCCTATCGTGGCAATTGTTTTAGGGTAAAATGACAACCAGCTCCTTGCGTAAAAGGTCAATGACATTTAGGTCCCTACCGAATTCATCGTTTGAAAAGCTTTTAATGGATGAAAATCTCCCCGCGCAGTCTCAATTGATTCAATCACCGTGGATATGTAGATAAAGATATTAGTTAATACGAAGTTATGTTATTATTAAATATATAAAGGATCCTAAAATCTTGTAAATATATTATCGTTACAGGTAAATTTCACATGGATTATAATAATGAATTGACTATTCATGAAATTCAGGCTCGTTTGAAAAAACAGTAGAGAAGTACTTTTACACAAGTCGAAGCAGATATGTGAACGATGTTATCTTATTTTGCAAAAAAACACTGTTGAATGTGCTTTTAGGCTCCGGACAAGCTTTACCCAATGGAACCAAGGAAAACAAATGGTGACTGTCTGTCAAAGAAAGGGCTGGATAGTCATTTCATATGTCTAGAGGTCTGATTTAAAGAATGAATATTTAATGTTATATGTGATTTCAAATCTGAATTGATTAGTCTGACGAAGATTGATCATCTTCGCTGTTCGAATGCGCAATTATTTTTTTTTTCGATACACAATTATTTTTTTTTTTTTGGGTGCGAAGTCTTGTTGACACGCGTTATTGGGCGTCCATTTCTTAATGTGAAGCCCATCATCAATTTACATTCAATACTGGCCAGTTCTCAGTGCAGCTGACTTGTTTTTTTTTTTTGGTTGAAAAATTCAATTAATTAAACAAATTAGATGGATTTGCGCAACTTATAAATTGTTTTATAATATAATTATGCATGTAGGTGTTTTATGATATACATCATAGTTAAGCGCTTTGTCTAGTTTTTAATCACTCCATAAAAACATCCACGGAATATACAATTTCACATGCGATGCTATCTTTTAATATTTTATTGAACTAGCATATACTCCCCCGCGCGATGCGCGGGGAGCATTTTTTTCATTAAATTTTTTTCAAGAAATTAGGATCGGAGCCCAAGTATTTGGTTTCATTCCTAGAGTGTACTCCCCCACGCGATGCGCAAAAAGATTTCAAGTCATAATATTTAAAAAGTTATCACATCCTAATTTACCGTTAATACAATGTATCAACCCAGCAAATTAACCTTTAATGGAGTAACAAAATAAAGTTAACATTTAATGCAAAATCAACTATGAACCCTATTACTCAATAA